>WHYT01016540.1:248893-261942 GCA_009806455.1 Tetrax tetrax
ATATATTTATTTCCAAATCACAAAAGCCCTGAAGTTTGTTACAAGTCTCCATTCATTATTACTTTGTTAGATCTTTCAGTTTTCAGTCCGTTTAACACATTTCTTGGATACTGGGTTGTGCTAATTTTCCTAATGAGAATGTCATAGACTATAAATTAACTGCTGTCCACAAACATATTGCAGATATACAGTTACTTTCATCAGCCAAACATCTGTCTTATCAAACAATGCAATAACTTCATTTTACAAGGCCTATTTGCCACAAAACTGGGTTGACTAATATTAATTATATTCCAGTACTTTAATTCTTTCTTAATTTTATAACAGCTTTATTACCTGGAAGTAACATCAGACTAACTATCCGTTAGCTCTCTGAGTCATCCTGCTGGCCTTTGTTATTATTGGCACAGCATTAGCACTGTTCCAGGCAAATGGAATTTCCCTGGAATGCCTTAATTTATTAAAATAAACATGATTAGTTCTCAGGCCTTCTCAGTCTTAGTTCGTAGGTGTGAGGTGGATGGATTGACTGATTTTAAAATGTTTATTTCTAGTACCTGTTGTATAACATTTTGCCTGGTTACTAAGGGACTGGAAAATAGTTCAACATCATCATGTGACGTAAAAACATCTGTCCAAAAATGGGATAGAAATATTTCTAAAAATGTCTGTCTCTCCTGCATTGCTATTAAAAATTTTATCCTTTCCATATGGCGAAGGCTTTATATAACTGCTAGGACTATTGTAATCTTGATACTTTTTTTTTTCTTTTTTTAAATTCTTCATGTTACATTGGTTGTCAGCTGTGGACTTTCCACTAATATTTCTAGCTTGCCTTATTGATCTTTTTTTCCCTTTGTAACTTCTAATTCATATGGATTATTTTTGTTTCTCTTTATCTTCATTTATTATATACTACTTTTGATTATGAACTGCTGCTCATGCTTGAGTAGTGAAAGAAGACACCATTTTTAGCCAAAATTATCTTCTCATTGACTGCGGAATTACAAATTTTTTACTATCCTAAGATTTCTTGTTAAAGGAACCTCTCACTTTTGAATTTCCCGCATCAATTTCAGTCATCATTTCAATTACTCTGCTAGGATACTGAAGTTGCAGGTTATTGACAACTGTAACACCTGTATCACACTCCTGACTTGGTGCATCAGTCTCTCCCTCATCTCTCCTAGTCATTCTGCCCTCTTAGTGTGGGTTGTTTGGGGTTTGGTTTTTTTTTTTTTTTCATTTAAATCAGGTTAATTGTTGCACAATGTTCACTAATAATAGTGGCATAATTCTTTTTCATTGGTGATAATTTTGTGTTCTCTGGCTTATTGGCTCTTCCAGTCTCTATACATAAAGACCTGAAAAATGTCATCTTTTAATAGTCTTTGCTACACTAATTCAGTTCCTTCAGAGACTGTTAGTGCATGTACTGTGTTTGCCTTCTTACCAGCTTCCTCAGGTGTTGCTACTTTAACATTCTCCTGCCTATCTGGCTTATCTGCAGATCAGAAAGAGGTAGCACTTGCACAGTCCTCTTTTAGAGTTTTTTTAAGAGGCAAGATTGCCACAGCAAGTGGATTTGCATAAAAGCCCTGTTAATGTAGTCTTCCCAAGTAACGCACTCGTTTTCTGTTATCTGTCTGACCATACTTTGAGGATAATGCCATCTGTATTAGAAGTGGTCCTGCAAAAAGGAGATTTCAGATATATTTAATCACAACATTATGTTCTCTAGGCAAAATTTTCACTAGCTTATCTTCCACAGCGGTATAGCAGCAGAAGCAAAAAGTAATATTTTTTTTTTTTTTTATGGTCTGATGTAGCAGACTCTCCATTTAATTTGGTGCATTTTGGCTCTCTGACTCACTCTTGCATATTTGGAGGTTGTATCAGCTTTTGATTCCAAACCTAGTGTGTGTTTTTCGTTCTTGTTTTAGAATAGTGCATAATAAATCCAATGGGATGATATAAGAGTGTTGAGGGAACTATAGCATCCAGCTGATTTGCTAGTGATGTTAAGGCTGCTCTCCAGGAGTAGAGCACGCTGCACATTTTGCAGTGAGTGTTCAAATTTGGTCAGCAATCAGAAACAATAGGCAGTTGGAGTGATTTAAAAAAAATGGCTTGGGCATACCTCCTTACTTTAATATTTTAAATTAGATGCCTTCAGAGGGCCGAAACCAGGACAGGTCCTTAGTGCAGTTCTCCCCTCTGACTTCCTCTTTCCTTCCTGAAGTAAAATAATCATCACTGCAAACTCTCCTGTCTGCAGCAGGTACTCCCAGAAAATTTCCTTAATACATGTATGTTGCAACTAAGCCTTTAAAAAAATATTTTAATAATGTTCCTGCTAATTAGCACAGACTAGAGAGGAAACTGGAAGTAAATAATTATTTCTTTCCTAGGTTTTTCTCTCTGAGAACAGAGTGTTGATAGATGATGAGCAGAGAGGAAAAGAGAGCTGACAAAATTCCGCTGCACCTATTCCTTCATGGGCTTGCAGTCTGATTTATAACTGAGGAAGGAGAGGAACAATAATCAAGTGGAATTAGAACGTACAAACTTTTCCTCCTTCCTAGCTGTTTTGTACTCTATTAAAATGGTTCTCATCTTATACAGATTTTGTCTGAGACTCAAAACCTAATGATGCCTGAGTGTCACAGCTTTAACCTGTGATCTTGATAGGATTTGTCCAGATCATGTTGCTAAAGATCTCATAAGTACATAGGAACATTTATTTCTTCCCGAATAAAGATTATAGAAATACTTTCTGTAGAAGTCAGTACAGTTCTACTGTCGTAGCAGTGTTATATTTGACATGATGAATGCAGAAAAAGTACTAAGAAAGAGTCACAGTGCCTGAGCCACGCAGTCTTTCTGAATCCAGACTTGTTTGGATGTTTTGAAAGAGAAAATGAAATTGTCACATGGCTGCTGATCACATAGTGACTGAATTGTTTCAAACTACGTGTGCTTTGGGAGATAGAGCCTGCAGCTGGGAAATCCCCAGCATGTGACTGCTACAGCTGCGTTTGATAGTGTGATTAAGCTTTACTGCAGACCTGAGTATTTCACCGCACTGCATCTGTACCTGTGGGTGTCTGCCTGTTGCAGTGTTCGCATAACTGCCAACCATTCCCAGTCTTTCAGACTTTCCATCAGCATTTGAATCTCTGAGCTGCTTGAACTGTGCTATCTTTTTTTTTTTTTTTTTCTGATAAAGCAAGGGGGAAACAGAGTCCCAAGTGCAGCAAAGAATAAGATTTCTCTTTAATGGTGAATATAGTAGCTTTAAGTCATCTGCATATGTGCCACACTGCCAAAGGACATAAATAAATGGTTAGGTAAAGGGGAAGCTTGGACTTCTGCTTTTCTTCAAGCTATTTTTATGCTTATCCATCCCCATCTTGTTGCTTCCTTTCCTCCTCCTGTGGCATCTTGTCAGCAGTTGAGATAGTGAGTTGTTTGGGATAGGAGCTCTTTGTTACGTACTGGTACAGTGCCAGGGATAATAGGACCCAATTCTTATGGATTCCGTAAGACTTTTTTTTTGTAATGTAAACCTGTGATTTCAACTCATTGTTGGTTAACTCATTTTGACCCACTGCATCGTGTGATAGTAGAAGTGTTAGGTAGTGGGTCCTGCAAACTGTCACCACCTGCTCACGCGAAAAGAGAGATGCTGTACTGCGGCTTTGAAGTGACCCCTCCGAGGGTTGCAAAACCAAGCCTCTGGCTACGTGGCTGGAAATCTGGATCACTAATGATTGCCAGGCATCACAGTCACTAGCCGTTTGCCCGGTTAGTAGTCAAAACTTTTTCACAATTCTGCCACTCCCTGGAGATTTTCTAACACACCGTGGGCTCTGCTGTGTCTCCCAGATATGAACTCATAGCTCAATCTGGTAGCTCCATGACATTCCAAGAAACCACCTCTGATTACATCGTCCCCGGAATACTATGATCCC
The DNA here is from genome assembly GCA_009806455.1 of Tetrax tetrax. Taxonomy (NCBI): domain Eukaryota; kingdom Metazoa; phylum Chordata; class Aves; order Otidiformes; family Otididae; genus Tetrax; species Tetrax tetrax. The sequence goes on from WHYT01016540.1 coordinate 252,868, forward strand.
TGACCAGAGTGAGCTACTAAGAAATAATTGATCTGATTTAGGAGAAAAAAAAAAAAAGCACTGAAGCACTAGTTTACAAAGTTTTATATATTGTGAGAAAAAATGCACTGTTCTTCACCATTTGTAAAATATCTGCAGGATAGGGTCCTTTGAAAATATATTCAGACTTTGTTTCTCAGATTTATTGTATGTTTCTTTTATATGTATGATGTCCTGTAGCTCTGATCTTTCTCCTTTATCTCAAAACTTCTGGCTTTGGTTTTCGGTTGTAATGGTGCTGCTTCAGTCCTCCTGCCAAAGCTTTTTAATACATTTAAAGTATGTTTTCCTTTTGATGTGTATCACCTTATGTTTCTAGAGACCAAGTGGGGCTTTTCTCTGACGTTTAATTAATTGTTTTGAAATGTTTGATAGAGTGAGATATTGCAAGTAGATGCTTGAGAGGAATTTGGTCTAGTGTTTAATTTTATGCATTCAGTTTTTCATACATTGTGGTGAAAAGGTCTGTGGTGAAATGCTGTAGCATATTAACCTTACCTTCCCTAATTCTAAGTCTAAACTGTGTTTATAGTCAATATTTAATGTTTGTGCTCAGGGTTACTTGTTATCAACTTTACATTGTAAGTGGCAGAAAGGAAAGTTAGTTGGACAAATAAATGTCACTTTAAGAATACAGAACTAGATTCTCTATCTGCAGATTGGTATATTATTTATTAATATAACATTGTTTCTTTTCTTTTCTTTTTTTTTTTTTTTTTTTTTTTTTATCCCTCTGAGAGGCCTCCAGAGCCTGATACTTCAAAAGTCTAAGTATTCTCTGCCTTCACTCATTTCAACAACCTATGCCTTAGTTGATCTGGTTAATTAGTCAAAGGATAGCAAGAGGTGACACAATTGTCTGATAGAGCATGTAGTAAGGATTAGTACAACAGCAAAAAATCATGAGATGAGCTATTATTACTTGCCCAATTTGTTAGTTCCTGATTTCTGTAGGTTATTTATATTTCTCTGTGTTATGTTTGAGGAAGTAGTCAGATGAAAGGTCACAACTGCTTTATGAAAGTGGGTGAATCATATTACTGTGTACAGGCAGTGTATGCTCAATGTATTTGGACTGTGCATTCCTTTATTAGTTTGCCATCTGTTCTACTGTGGGAACCAAACTTCAGAGAAATGAATTGGGTTGCAAATCAGTTAAATAGAAATGGTGTTGCAATATAGCTTTCTGGATTCGAATAGGAAATTATCTGGTTCATTTAAATTGCGCACCCAGTAGGAATTGCACACTCAGCTCTGGAGCCCCCAGCATCAGAAGGACATGGACCAGCTGGAGCGAATCCAGAGGGCCACAAAGATGATCAGAGGGCTGGAGCACCTCTCCTATGAGGACAGGCTGAGAGAGTTGGGGCTGTTCAGCCTGGAGAAGAGAAGGCTCTGGGGAGACCTTATAGTGGTCTTCCAGTACCTCAAGGGGTCCTACAAGAAAGATGGGGAGAAACTCTTCAGCACAGCCTGTTGCGATAGGATGAGGGGCAATGGTTTTAAAATCGAGGGAGGTAGATTCAGATTAGACATTAGGAAATTTTTTTTTTAAGGTGGTGAAACACTGGCACAGGTTGCCCAGAGAGGTGGTGGATGCCTCATCCCTGGAAACATTCCAGGCCAGGTTGGATGGGGCTCTGCAACCTGATCTGGTTGGAGATGTCCCTGCTTTTTGCAGGGGAGTTGGACTAGATGGCCTTTAAAGATCCCTTCCAACACAAACTATTCTATGATTCTATGAATTTAGGTTGCATCCCCAAAATCTTTGAGATATAATTTAGATGAGCAGCTATTTGTTTGACAAAAGTAGAATGCAGGGAGCCATGCCCATTGCTTTGGTGATGAGATGAAGAATGTGTTTCCTTCACTGACTTTTGTGATGGTATGCAAGTGTCGTTGATTAAGGATATGTTGCCTCCCTAGATTCACATTAAGATACATACAGTGAAATTAGGGTTGGGGACAGGATCTCTGTGACAGCTTGTGTTTCCCAGAGCAGGAGTTTCACTCTCGCTTTCCCGTCATTGGCACTGGAGATGGGAAAACTCCCACAGCTGGGGTTTGAGGAGGTTTGGACTGAAATAATCACCAAAAATTGTAATCAGGATGATGGAAGAGTCTGGCTAGTTTTGCTTGTTTTTTCTTTAAGATTGTCCAGGGCTAAGTTGACACATTTTTAAATGCCACATCTGCTCAGTCATCTGGCTAATGTGCCTGTTTTCTGTTACCATAGAATTCTATAACGTGACAGGATTTAGCCAGCCTCACATGCTTCCCCATAGTGTGGTACATCACTTGACCATATGAGGAACATAATATGATAATTAGGGAATCTTGTCTTTCTTCTTTTTCTCTCCCATCCCAAATAGACATTTTCATGCTTGAGAGAAGGTATCGTGCTAGCAGTTCTGGGAAGCAGCATTTTCTCTTTATGTGCTGAACAGATACAATACGTGTGGTTACACTGCAGGCTTTCCTCTTGCCAGCATTACAGCATCTCCATTCTCACATGGAAATGCGACCTTTAGGGCTGAAAAAGCAGGTCAGGCATTTAGCCCATTGTTATTACACCTTCTTTCTAAGACTAGCAAAACTTTAAAGTGGATAGTTACCTATAACTTCAGCCAGAGCAGAGGAGAGCCCAGGTTATCAATACTGATGCAAATGTGAAGCCCCATTGTTAAGAGGTACTATCTTTTACTTGAAACAACCAATATCCTTCTCATAAGTCATATAGTCCAAAACTCTAAATCTGGGTAGCAGAGCCCCAGGCACAGCTGTGATATAGGAAGGGGACTGCATGTGCGTTAAGCCATCATGTGACTGGGCACTGCTATATGGAGTAAAGTAAAGAGAGAGACAGTCCTACTTGCAATACTGGTAAATCTACTGTAAAGTACTTGGAAGCTCAATCCATATTTAGGATCCTATCTAGGAGAGTGCCACTGAGCTTCTGTATGATATTCAGCAAATGAAAGCTAAGCAATTTCATTGATACATTTCTAGACTGAGGCCTCGGGTTTCTTCTAATGACAAGTATAATTGCAGCTCCTCTGCTGTGACCTTTAGCTGGCTTAATGTAGGCATCCAGGCTTGAAAGTTGTACATTGTACAAAGGGAATTCGAGTTTGGTTTTCTCTTACTACACCTACAAGTGGAATGCCAGTCTGATGTGCTCAGAAATGAAAATAAACACTGAGCAGAACAAGTAGAAGCTGTGTTGGACACAAGGGTTCAATATAACTTGGGCACCATAACTTCATTCTTATAATGCCATCTTGAAGATCTTTTTTTTTTTTTGGGTAGAAATAAATCTAAATAAATTATTTTTTTTTCAGCCTTTCCTTTTCAGATGATGTAGGGTTAATGTATCTGAAATTGAACAAATTTTGTTAATTTTCATTCTGCATGTCTTTGGAATTACTCTACAACGTATTTATTGACTGTTGGTTCTTTCTAGCAGTCACTGTGTTTTCTGCAGCTAAAATAATGTTTTAAAACCTGACTTGGAATATGAACTGTCAAAAATGGGAAGACAGAGAATGTCTGTGTAAAATATCTGTAATTACTTACCTTCAAATATGCAGGCATTACACAATATAGGTTCTTAAAAAAGATTTTATCCTCTTTTGATAGGCACGGAGCTTATATCTTTTTAAGATCAAAATTCACAGTATTCAAGGGGAAAAATCAAGACTACTGATTCCCTTTACATTTGTTTTTGCAATTATTTGTGTACATTCTCTTCTCCTATGTCCAATGTAAGATGTTTGTTTCATATGTAATTGTATCCAAGGGGGAAATGCAGCTAAGTTAAAGATACATGTTTGTGTGTGTGTTTGAATCTTTCACTACTAACTAGTGAGGTGATTTCCTGCAAGCAGGAGGGTTTACTGATGCCCTTTATTATGTGTAATTTTATGTTAAAGAAATTGTATTGTATTTTAAAAGACAGTCAAGCATATCAGCAATTCTGGAAAAAAAATTAAGCTCAGGCTTCTTGGCTATTTGAACAATTTGGACTAATGGGCAATACTAAGTAGTCTTGAGGTGGGGGAAGCACGTATGCAGAAGAAAGAGCTGAGTTTGGAAACTAAAACAGAAAAACCACAGAGCGAGTAGGAAGCATATCTTGCATAAGAGTAAAGCTGAGGAAGAGCTCTTGGGGCAGCATCCTGTTTTACCAGCTGGGGGCACTTTTAGCTGTCTCATTTGTTTGATTTTTGCACGGCTGGAAAAGATCTGACTCTGTAAAAGGGCTTGTTAGTTTGATCTTGAAAGTATAGCTGAAAAATAAATTGGGGAGGGGGAGAAAAACAAACAAAGAGTAAAGTCAGTTCTTGTTTCTGCCTCCTCTCTGTGGGAGGTTTCTGCCCCTTCAGCTAGAGAGCGAGCACTCGAACAGGTTGAGTACCTGTATTTGGCACAGCAGGGAGACTGAAACTGTGGTGAGGAGCACAGCCTGGAAACACTCTCAAAAGTCTCCTAAAAATATCTGGCATTGATGATAAAAGTTTCTGTGCTCTCAGCAGCAGAGTTGCTACAGTGAAGCCCCAGTCTTGCCCTGGCTGCTCCCTCCAGTCCTCTCGCTGTGGCAAAGGCTGATCCGGCTCCCTTGGCAGCTGTGCTGTGGCTGATGGGGTGGAAAGTCCAATGGGCGAGGTGGAAGTGGGTAACAGGCAAGAGAGGATGGGGGAGCGCCTTGAAATTATGAGTTAATACTTGTTATTAAAACTAACAGTTAAAACTAATTATTATTTGTGAACTTGATAATAATTAAACTAGTTACTATTTGAGAGTTAAATTCTATACCAGTACCTTCTAACTGGAAAGACCACCTGAGTTTTGTCTAGGTGCTCAGGTTAAATGTTAAGAGCTGAATACTTCAGATGGTGCCAAACTTAAATGTGCGTCACCAGGGATTAATGATCAGGTTCAGCCCCCACTGGGCTGTGCTTTCACAAACGTTTCTTTCTCACTGTAGTGCCGTCCACTCACTGTTCGTTCTTGCTTGCTGCCCACCTTTACCCGCATATTCACTTATGTCCGTGGTAACGGTTTGTGTGTGACTGCACAGTGAATTACATCAGGAAACTAATTCCATTTTTTAAAAAAATCTTTTTTGAGGGGTGATGGGAGAGGGTTATTTTCCTCACTACAATCCAACGTGTGCCCTTACCAGCAGTTGTCCTGGCACAAATAAGGTTGTGGTGTAAGGTAGGAATAAGCTGGAGGGAACAAGGTGTTAAAGCCAGCACTGTTGCTGAAAGAGGTGTTTGTGAAAATACACTTTGGTTTGGTACAGAGCAGCAGGAAAGAAGGTGTAACTAACTCTTCTGGGAATTGCTGGGTTATATGTGGCCATTTTGCTCAGAACAGAGACCTAGATCTGAGTGCCTGTGGACCCCCATTCAAATTCCTCTTTTCTGTAGCGAGCTGAACAGAAATCTCATTGCTCCTAAATTCTAGAAGAGCGTTCTGTGCTAGACTGGAATGGATGTAAATTCATTCACTGATAGGAAAAAAAAACAACCAGCCTGTAATTTTCTGTATGATACTGTTATTCTTCAGTGCAGTCATCTCATTGCCCTGTTCTCCATTGTTCCCTGGGCACTGCTGCCACAGGAGATGCTGCAAATGGCCCATCATGCTGCACAGATGTATTCAGGTATTCAACTCACTTCCAGGTGTTCGACTCACATCTGCCATTCCTTGTGCTGTAAATCAGCCCTCCTGGACTCCAGTGGCTGCACAGACAGCCCGTTCACTCCTTTCCTATGTATCTCATTACTTTCCCTGAGCTGTAGTTCCTTCAGGTACAGAGATTCCTTGTCTTCCTTTTTCCAGGTGTAATATAGTAAGATTTTGTGCTTTATGCAGTGATTTCTACTTGGAGCTCTAGGTGGTAGGTAAATACCTTCTCTTTTCTTACACTGAAAAATAGATATAGGCGATTGTAGCAGCTTGATGAAGATCACAGCTTGGTCTCCCCCAGAGCGTGGAATAGCTCTCCTCACTTCAGGCCACAGCCCAAGTTACCTGCATCTTAACAAGGGACCACTCCTGGCGACTTGATTTGCTTATTTTTGTAGGTGCATGTTATGTTTCTGTGGTATGTATTTTTCATTAATTTGGATTAATTGGGTCAATAAATAAAGTTAATGACAGCCAAATTCTGCTGTATGTCTGCATACATCTCTCATTGTACACCTGAGACCATGCTGACCTGTATCACTTCTCTTATTCCAGTCCTAAGTTCTTCCGGTGCTGTTATTGCCAAAGTACACGGTGCAGTCCTTGTACAATGTAGATAGATACCTGCTAAACCCCTTTGATATCATGAAGCTCACTTCACCTGGGCCCTAAGCAAAGATGCTCATTTCAGAGTCAGAATCAAGAGGAGCCTGCACATTGAAGTCAGTGACTTGATTCAGAAACCTAAGTACGATCAGAGTTGTGTCATATGACAATGAGAAGGTAACAATATTAAAGAACAATAATTATCCCTTGGCATTTTCTTTATTAATTTTATTATCAAGTTTATTATAAAAGCTTGTTGATCTCTTCAATTCTGTGCATAGTCTGTTAACCAGTCAACGGCTTGAAGCCTTTCTCCTGTTTTTATTCAGTTCTTAGTTGGGCAACTTTCCCATCAAAGTTGATGCATTTTGCTTGGGGAAGAGGACCAGTAAAAAGGAGAGAGCATCTTAGAATTTGTGCCACATAGCCATGTTAAGGGTCTTTAAGGCTTCTCCTTAACCCCTACCCCAACAGAGAAGCAAAGACAGTGCCAAGCTCTGCCTGGCACTCTCAAGTGTGCTCTCACCCAAGGCTGTCATTGCTGTGGCAATGATGGTCCTATCTATGTCCCAGTAAATCAGTAATGTGCCACGTGTTTTCTCCTCACTTTACTACACAGTCTCTTCTGTCTTCAGGTTGTCAGATTTCTGAACGTGGTTGAAGCCATTCTCTGCCAAATGCAGTATCTCCAGGAAGTTACATCATACTGTCCTCTAGTGGTAAAATATTCTTTTGCAACCTTACCTCAAAAGCAGGGTGCTTTCCGGCACTTCCTTCTCCATGTTATTCCCACATCAGCATTCTTCTTGAACAACCATCTTGTTTTGAAAAGGTTGCCTAATAATAACAATAACACTTAGGAAGAAGTTCTTAACAGAGGAACTTCGTAACAAAGTTTATGTGAACTGATAGTGATGCTTTGCTGACATAATTCATTATAAGGTTTCATTTTAAGTTTTGGTTGGCTGCCTCAGCCATTCTTCTGAGTTGTTCCTTGAACTTACAAGTTGAAGAATATTTGTTCCAGCAGTATGAAACATCAAGTCAAGGGTGTGTTTCAACTGAGAAGTGTTGTCAAAACTTTGGATATCGTTTTTCCCTACCATTTTCTCTATGGAGAGTGGAGTGACAACAATAGCTGCTTTGTCACAGTGTTTGAGGGCTGTTGATGGAAACAAAGTCCTCTGTGCAAACAATATGTGATGAAAAAACCCCAGTAATACATTGCCTGTTACAACAGGACCAAACTCCTTAAGAGAATCATGTCTCAGGAGTGGTATTTTTTAGATGTTTGCAAAAAATCAGAGTGAACTCTTGCCATATGTAGATCACTGGTTTTAAGTTATTTGTTTTTCAGTGAATTCTTACCCAGTATTACAGACACCAGAGCAAGATGGAGGCTTAAGGAAAAAAAACCAAACATATTTCAAATGTTTGTTTCCCTTTCTTTATTTTTCATGTATATATATTAGAATATGTTTTGTTAATATGTTTAGACTTAAATTACTAAATCATTGATCAATTAGTGTTAATTAGTTGTTGATATAACCTTTACATTAAAAAAAAACAATAATTTTTTGAGAAAACTAGAAAGTAATAATAATTTCAAGTTACTGTTAGTATCCATCTAATGATATATAGGTGAAAGTTCCACCAGTTACCCTGTTAATGATTAATAACTCTTCTAATATAAGAAAATTAACGTGGATTTTTCTGCATTTTTCCACAGGAGTAAGTATAGGAAGGAAGAAAGAAGTTAATAAACTGAGCATCACCTCCAGCCAGTGTCACTTTTTTTTTCCCCAAGTGGAGCAATAATCTAAGGGACTTTAGATCTCCAGAGTACAGCAATTAGGTAAGACTTCATGATTTTCATCAGTCCAGACTGATAAAAAGGTGTCATTGTACAAAAGAAAAATCAACATTCAGGTTGCTGTTAACTCTTGAAAAAGTTGTCATCTTTATACGTTCCAGGAGGAGCCACTTCTACCTCATAATTACGGCTCAGAGCAGTCCAGTTTTGTTTGTTTAACAGTGAACACTAATTGTCTTGTGGCCATTGGGAGAGATCGTTAGGAATTCAGTTGCCATTTGCCCATCCTTAATGGTGACCTAAAATCTGCCTGTAGACAAAGCTGCCTCATGGAAGACATATCCTGAATATCTTGCTGAACTGCATGACCTTGACATGAAGCACTAGTGCCAGGGTTGGAATATGGAATGACTCTTGCGTTTCATTACCAAGTCGTTACCTGACAAGACCCAAATCATTGCTACAGTGTTATTCTGGCATATAATAGACCGGATGTTAAAACATGTGCTGGATTTGTTGTCTTCTAATGCCTGTGTAGATGATGCAGCTTTCTTTTGTGAATGGGCACAAAGCCTGGGATTTGCCTTTAAACGCTTTGAATCTGAAGTGGTTTTGTCTCTGTTTTCTGAGGCCACTGTTCAGGACTCAGCAGACGGACAAATCCTCAACTTAGGTCATTTGAGTGAGGCAACTGGGCAGTTAGTTTAACACTGATCAAAGCTGACTTGCAAGGTGGCAGATATATGCTAGATGGACTGTAGCTCAATGTGTTACGAAGTATTGTTGTGAAGGCTTTGCTGTGGAGGAGGTAAGAGTAACAGAAGTTCTGTGATCTGTCAAACCGCAGTCTTCTGTGTGTGTGCCCTGTACCAAATTGATGTTTGCTTGGGTGGCTTGCTTTTTATGTAATAGCTTTGCAA
>WHYT01016540.1:271467-287576 GCA_009806455.1 Tetrax tetrax
AAATCCTCAACTTAGGTCATTTGAGTGAGGCAACTGGGCAGTTAGTTTAACACTGATCAAAGCTGACTTGCAAGGTGGCAGATATATGCTAGATGGACTGTAGCTCAATGTGTTACGAAGTATTGTTGTGAAGGCTTTGCTGTGGAGGAGGTAAGAGTAACAGAAGTTCTGTGATCTGTCAAACCGCAGTCTTCTGTGTGTGTGCCCTGTACCAAATTGATGTTTGCTTGGGTGGCTTGCTTTTTATGTAATAGCTTTGCAATATATGGGTTTTTAAGACACTGAAGTGTTGTTCAGACTTTAATACACGTATAGATCACCACGTGTGTGGTCCACCACCACATGAGGCCCACCACCACCATTAGTTCAACTCAACATCCCTCCCCAGACTGGTTAAGGAGTGAGGCTTGCTGACAACTGGTTTGCTACTGCTAATGAGGCTTGAGATGAAGCTGTACATTGCAGATCAGTGCCATGGACCTCCACCTGCATAAATGAATTGGAGATAGTGTTTACCACCAGCCATTATTGTCTGATCAATTGCCTGCCTTCATTTCTTCACTAAATATGGAAGAATTAACCCATTCCTTACACTCTTACCAGAACTTTTCATACAGATCTTTCAAATTTATAAGGGTCAAGCCCTTTAAAGAATGAATTTTTTAACATGAGGCAGTGACAAAGTTGATTTTTGCAAATCAACTTTACTTCTAAATTAGAATCGCTAATACTTTGTCCAAAAGTTTATCAGGGATATTTCGTCTCTATTTATTCATCCCATCTTCAGATTTTTGAGTTTATAAGCCCTTTTGTGCTGATTTATGTTTCCAAATAAGCTGTCTCTTAATATACAAGAAATAGTTCAGATGTGACAGTAAAAATGTGGAATTTTTTAATAACAAATACCATAGACACTACTAATTTATATTAGTAAATTTAATTATCTTTTTCTCTGTGCTCTCTCATGAAGATCAAATCACTTAATACCAGGATTTACCACCAATTCTCTGGAATTTTATATCAGTAATGACTGGGAAGCCTGTTTAATATGCAGATAAAAATAAGTAGTACAAATAGAGTTAAGGTTAGGGAAAATATTTGCATAGAAGATAGTAGATGTGAAAAGTACATAGCTGAATGGCAAACAATTAGAATGAGAGTCTGAGTTGACAGAAGCTATTATAGCTCCATAGAAGTTAGTAGACCTATACCAATTCACCTGAGTTGAGAATCAAAATAATGAATTTAAGCTTAGGAGAAAAAGGGAGAACTATGGATGGAACTTGGAGTGAGCAAATCTGTAGGTCGCAGGAAAAATACACAGCGGAGATAACAGCATTGCTTCAGCCACTGGAATAATTTTGTCTCTGGTTCTGTATGTCTGGTGGCTGGCTCATAAATGGTTTCTTGTACATGCAAGAACATAGACTAGGTGAGAACACAGTTGAGTTTGTCTCTAGTTACATTAAAAAATACACTTAAATGGTCCAGCCGCTGGATGTCTCTCTTGTTCTGCCTTTCAGAGTGAAAAGCATAGATTTCAGAAAGATAAATGGGTCAGTAATGGAAAGCCAGCTGTCTGGTGCTGCCCAGCTGGCTGAAATGATATGACAGCAGTCATGGACTTGCCAACTCTCAACATGATAGACTATAAGTAAGAGATATAATCAAGATTAACAGTTGATAAATGCATTTTTCTTCCATTACAAGAGTGCTTCTTACAAGCAGCCCCATTCTTCTCAGTTGTGCTCGGCACAACTGTATTAAATAACCTGCTGCCAATAACTGAATATTATTTGAGAAAATAAGTTAAAATCAGTAGTGCCTTTCTCGATAGTTACAATATGTAAGCAAATACTATGTTAGGCTAGATAGTGGAAATGCACCAGGTATGTTTTCTTTGTTCCTGCCAGGGGTTTCTGGGCCAGGTCAGCTGAAGTTGGTAGTAACTTCAGCTAGACAAGAACCAGGTTTCCTTGTTCTGGAAAAGTCTGCACCTTCTATTTATTTCTGTAGTCTGAAACAGAACTGAGAGAGACGCACTCAGATCTTGCATGAAATCTTGTTCTGGAAAAGTAAACATAAAGAGAGACTTTTGGTTACCTGTGCGTCAAGGGTAAGGACCAAGTCTTTGCTTTGCTAAGCTGCATTGCTTAAGCAGTGGAAATCTTTCTGCATGTGCATTATCATCTCTTATCTGAAGTGTCAAAAATCAGTGAATGCAGGAAAATGCTTAAGAAATCCTTTTGAAGTTAAGAACTTCAAGGTCTCTGACTTGTGTAGAATCAAAGTGTTTCGTACTGCTTTGTAGCACATAGCTTGCAATGATGTGAAACATAGGGAAGAACAGAGTGAAGCCTCAGGCAGTGGTTTCAGAAGAACCTATGAAGGTGAGTGCTGAGAATTTAGGGTTTCGGTGATTTAGGCAGAATAACACAGGAGTTTGGGGTTAGGGTTTTAAGTTTCAAGGTAATGCAATGACTAGGTAATTTTTTCCATTCTTCAGTTCTCCACTCTCTTTTCAGAAAGAGTTTCATCTGTATATTGTGAGATAGTATATTTCCTTATATTCCTACTATATTTTTTTAATACTTTAAGTTAAAAACCAATTTAGATTACAAATTCTGAATACTGAAAGTCTGATATCTTTCAGAATTTTGCTGGATTTCTTTTCTGTATCTCTCAGTATACATGAAAGAAGTTACATAACTTTTTACTTTAATGGTTGGCCAATATTTGAGCTCCTCTAGTTTATTTCTGTCAAAAGTGTTGATATAAAGTGATATATCTTTGTGTACATTCTTTGTAATCAAAGTGGGATTAAACTGAGGTCCTGTTTCCCTGAATGTTGCAGGAAAAAAGACGATAGGAAACAGCTCCTCTGGCAGTAACCCAAGTCTCTCTTTTCAGTCAGCGCTGCACTCAGAAAACTCTTGCTCCCCCTTTTTCTCTCCTTGTGGGAAGTCAGGATCATTCTACAAACTGCTTGACTGTTTGGGGTTTTTTTCTGCCTGCATATGTGACATTTCTGACTGGTCACACCATTTTGCTAAAATTATATGAAATTATATGCATGTCTTTGTGTTCACATCCACGTGGCTCAGAATTTTTTTTTTTTTTTGCCTGTCTTGTGGCTGGTGCTTGGGAGGTGATACCTATTTGTCTGCATCTTCTGCTTGCCCACAGTTAGATTTTGAAACCATTTTCCTCTCTAGGACAACAAACCACTTTCATTCAACTCTGTTGCCTATCGTTTTTCTCTGTAGCCATTAAGGAAAACAGGCAGGGAAAGTGTGCCTCCCACTTCTTTGTAAAAGGTGGGTTTATGGACCAATCTGTGACTGTATTTTGAAATGTGCTGTAATCAGTTCTTTTGAGCTTCACTTCTTTTTAAAGGACCTAAATGGCATTTAGTTATCCAAGAAGTTTTGGACTCTCTTATCTTGGACAGTGAAATTTAAAGAATATCAGAAGTGTTGCTTAAGGCTTAGTCAAAACTAAGCCTTAAACAGAGGATATGCTCATTGCTGTGTTTTTAAAGTCAAGGGCAGACAAAGCTGCATTTTACTATACTGAATATTTTAAGGCCTCTACTCCTTTTGGATTTTAGCTTTTCCAGGTTAGCGTTGGGGGAAATCTTTGCCCAATCTTGACTGTGTATAAAAACAATAATCAGAAGTAGTTATTTAGTGCAAGAGTCAGATTGTATGATTGTTATCTTAGACCAGCAGTGAAACCCCTGGAGAGTAATTTAATTTTGTAAATTAGCATGCAATTAGAAAAGGAGTTTTGCTTTGAGTTTTTTGGGGTCATGTTTGGGTTTTTTTTCCCCCCAACAAAATCACGAATAAATATAATCATAATGTATGGTTTCTTTCTATAGCTTTCAGCTAGATTTAGCAATTGCTTCAGAGTTCATTATTAATTATCCTATATTGTGTCTTGCAACAATATTTGTCCTAATGTTGTCAGAACTCCCTGTAGTGTGGATTTATTAAAACTCTGTAAAAGGAGACATGAAGGGAAAGGGATAATAAAGTGCGCAGATGATTGCAGTACAGAGCTCTGAAGTTCCAGTGTATTTTTAGTCAAAAGCAAATGTCTATCTAATTCAAGAATTATGGAAGAAAAGTGGATCTGTAATTATGTTCATAATTAGAGAGGTCCTTTTTTTGGTGCTTAATCTAAATAATGTAAAATATGTAGGTTTCTGAGCACCATAGAAAACATCAAAGCTGATAATCTAGGGGGTTATTGTGGTTCAGGGAAAGGAGGGGAGACTGGATTCTAAAACAGTGAAAATCAGCATAGCTCAGTCGGAGCTCTTTATTGATGTACACGAGCTGAAAATTGGTTTATGACTTCAAGTTGCATAGAAACAAAGCAAACCAAAGAAACCGTTATGAAAGCATCCATCTACAAAAACATTGGGGGAAGAAAAATACAGTGAAAACAGAACTCTTTCTAAATTAAATTTACTATTAAATTTAATAAAGTTTCCTAGTGGGGAGTTCCTGGAAAACGTGGACTGACATGTGAAGAAAACTTGGATTGCTCTTTTAGCTGCCTTGACGATATATTGACAAGAACTAAATTTCTTTTTTTTCTTTCATTACTTCTAAAGAAGCTTTATAGAGAAAAATACCTATTCTTCATAACCACCTTAAGAAGCATTTGCTCTGTTTGCTTCCAAAGGAACAGCTTAATAGTTTCATAAATATCAAAGTTAATAGGCTCCTGCAGCCAAGGAAAATTGCTTGTAGGTGATTTCTGCTTATACAGAAATAGCTGCTCTCTGAACTGAAACTTTCTAAACTTTCTCTCTAGGCCTGTTTCCTATTACTGCATACTTTGCTGTCCTGTTCTACTTCCTTTAGCTGCTTTGAATCAGCTGTGGGTAGAGCAATACTTAAATGAAATGTACTTGAGGGTAAAACATGATCTAACAAATTATAGAATATAAACAATATTAAGCATAGCTTGTGACTATAAGGAGATTAGAAACAGTTAATGGGGACTCTTTTTTTTTTTTTTTTTTTTTTTTTTTTCTGAAAATGCAACGCTATGCCACATCATCATAAAGCCATACTTACGGTTAGCTTTGAAAAAAAAAACATAAAATCTTTCAATAAGTGGCTTCCAGAAAAGAGTCTGAGAAAAATGATTGTTTTCTTGTATTGAGTTGCTGCTTGGTGTATAGTAGAAGCTGCTTCTCCATTATTTTTGCTACCTTTTTTTCCTTGCTTTAGATTTTAATGGTGTTAAGGCACCCAAGAGTCTGATGAACAGCTTTTACTAAAGACGTAAAATAATTATTTTCTGCATAGACTTGGTAATGTGTATAAGCCTCATAATGGTCATCCTTAGAGAAAACAAGTGCTCTTTCCTCCCGTTAGAGTTGCATGAAAACCCAGCTGCTGGCAAATGGACTTATGTTGTGCTTTGCTTTTCTTCCATTTAATATTTGTGTTGTACTTGGGGGGCTTATCATTATTAAACAGCTCCTAGGATCAGGCTTATGAAAGGACATGCAAAGTATGAAAAGAGATGCTAGAAAATTGGGTCTTCCTGTTAGGATTTTATAACAGGCTTTGAGTCCTGGTGGACTTTCTGCCGCTAAAGTCTTCAACCGTTCTAAATGCAGTAGAGTTGATTTTACAGAAAGCAGCGGGAGTCTGAAACAAGACTGAGCAGTGCAGGTTTATGGCATGGGAACAGTCTGGTGAAAGCTGCTGTTACTGCCCCCATCACAACTAAGCTGGTTCCACTTCCAGGAAGTGTGGGTGAACTGTGATTCCATTTGGGATATCTGCATGACCACCTGGGGTGCCCACTAGATAGAAACTAAGAGGCCCTTGCCCTACTCTTCTTCACTGTTCCTTGGTTTGGTAATTTAATTTTATGCATAGACAGCTGTTCATCGTGTTAGATATTTGTATTTCACATTCCTCAAGTCTCCTAAATTCTTTGTCAGTGGGGAAGAAACATTTGTAAAGTTGTTTATCTACTGGCAAGTTTTAGAAATCTGTTATCTAAAGTTTTACGTAGGCGTTTTTATAAAAATCTTTATTTTTGAAAGGTAATTCTAGAAGTACATTACTATTAGTAACACCCCTGGTTACTGGTTCCCTCTGGAAAATGTGTGCCTGCTTAGAAAAGATGGTAAGATGTCGTAGTCTTGACTTAAGAGTGAGCTCTTAAATCCCTCAACTTGCTGTTTTTAGACAGATCCATCCCAGTGCTCTGTTGCAGGGTGTAGTGTACAGTAAGGAAAACAATTTTTTTCTCCTCAGGCAACAAGTAAGCCTCTCCCCCTTTCCCTCTCTTCAACTGCAGTTGAACAGAAACCATCATAGAAACTTAGAGGGAGAAATAGAATTCAATATAAAATTCTTCTAATCACTAAGTACAATATAAAATAAAATTTAATCCCCAACAGTTCTCTCTTTAAAATGTGCCTCTCTTCTTTCCCCACTGCACTAGTCTGAAATAATGTGGTAGGAACCAACCATGCAGTTAAGCTGGCTCTGGTCTTTTACTCTGCTGTGGCTGTCAGCATCAAAATTTCTATTACCTCTCTCTCACTTAATTTTGGGGTTCCTTCTCTGCTCTTATTCTCCTACTGATCACTCCCTCCTCCTTGTGTCACTCTTTCCTTTTCTGGATTCTCTGACAGCTTTTAGGTTTGCTCCGCATCGGCAGGACTGGACCTATGTATATTTTGTTCTGTCTGACTGGGGAAGCTGAAACTTAGCAATCCCTTGGGATTTCTCTGGGTGTTGTGTAATCAAATTGTCTAGAGCGTTAATCATCATTTGATTATTCTGACATTATTGATGAAAAAATATGTACATTAAAATCATAACGTAATTACAGAATTTGCTTTTAGCATGAATATATTTCTTCTCAGTGACACTGGAATTATTTAGTACTCCCAATATTTATATATTATTTTGACAGATACGCAGTGGGCTATGAGTAATTCTAAGGAGGCACAGTTTACTCCATGCAGCTTAAAAGGAAGGACTTTCCCCCTCCCCTTTTGTCCCATCACATTTTATTATTAATGGACACATTTGAATTGTCAGCTTTCCCAAAGCCTTGGCGTACAAGCTGGAATGATCACATTAATTTAATTGCTTAACCATGTCATTGCTAACTAGGAGTACTGAACGCCCTCTTGTTCATGCTTTATCTTTTGCCTAGCAGTTCTTCTGTTTGTTTGTTTGTTTGTTTTTAATTCATCCTGTTAGTTTAAAGTTAGTTTAAGAATTCCAAGCCAAAATAGCCTGCAATATGGAAATGTAGGCTTCCAGGAGCTGTGTGGGCTAGGAATAAACTTTTGATTTTGTCTGGAGGCAGGATGCTAAATGGCTCAGCTGGCAGGTTAATGATGATTGTCATGAATATTAAATGATAGAACCAAATCAAAACTCCCAGAGAGACACTTACGCACAAATCTTACATAGCCACACAACCAGCTCGGACAGCTGGCTCTCTGTAGACTTTCTTGAAAGAAAACAGTGCTGAGGCATGTTAGGATGGTTTTTATAAACCAGAAAGCCAATTTGTGATGAACTGTTTGAAAGTTAGAGAGCTGAATGATTTATAACTTGAAGCATAAACCTGTTTTCTGAACTAGATAAATAACAGGTAAATTATGTCTGTGCTAGTCTCACTTGTATTAAGTGTTTCAAAATATTTTTGAGCTTTGTGCTCACTAAAAATGTGTATGAGGGGTAAGCTTTACTGTTGAATTTCCTACCAGCTCTCTGGTGTGCAGCTGTAGTCCCACTTCTTCCTCTGAAGTTCATCTAATCCCTTCTTTGGTCTTTTTCCTCTCTACAATGACCACATTGCGGGGCACAGAATAATAAACTGCAGTTGGTTTGTTTCTTTATTGTGATTTGTCCCAGACAAGACCAGAGCTTCTTGTTTGCAGACTTCCTCCTTCAGCTCCAGTGGTGTAAAGCTAGCTCCTGCTACATGGAAAAATTGCTCCAGCATATGCAAAAAAATTAAAATTCAAGCAGCTCAGGTTTATTTGAAGTGATATCAGCATAGATCTGGGATTCTTCCATTAACAGCATCTCAGTCAGGCTCTGTTTCTAAAATAATCTCTAAAGGTGAGATATTCTCTATGGCCTAGAGAGTAATCTTTGTTACATTTTATAAGTTGGGGTCAGATTCTTGCACATAACTTCCTTGACTTTTATGGCTGTGTAAATTTATACCAACTTAATATGTGGTTCAGTGTTTTTCAGACACCAAAAGGAATGAGTTGAAATAACAGAGTAGGTTTTCTCAGATAACTGTGTGTAGGCACGATCCATTTTGTGGTGTTATTCTAAGTATAAAAAGATAAAGTAAATCTAAACTATTTTTAGGTACGATGAGTCAGTCTAAATGAGTTGATGGAAAAAGATATAAATGAAAGGACAGTCCAGTTAGAGGAAGTTATGGAGAGTAATGCTTTTATATAAACATTCTGCAGAATTCATTTGGCTTTCCAAGCCCTGTCTGCAGATCAAGATGTGCTTTGCAGTGGCTTGTGGAGACCTCTGTAGTCATATGGTGCTAGCTGTCTTTGTTTTAAGTTCAATTGCATTAAAAACAATGTATTTTTAAAACTAGAATTTTTAAAGTATTTATGTTAATAATGGCTCGGTTATTCTAGTGATATTACATGACTGTGAACAGCGTGCAATCAGAAACAGAAGTGGCCAGCAGGTTCCCAGCTGTGAAGAAAACACACTTAGTGAGAGGATTTTTCAGCTAGTATCAGGACAACAATGTGTTTGATTTATTTCTGTTGCTCTTAAATGAAATGGCCTGGTGGAATTGGAGTGGTTTTTTTTTTTTTTTTTCAAGAGTAACATAAACCAGATACATTTAAAAGACTTAGTTATTGTATTTGTGTTTTCACAGAGCCATGAGGAATTTACACCCATACTCTTTGATAGGGCTTGCAATAAGGAGAGCTACAGTATCATGAAATAATAGTTTATAACTATTTTCCTGTGTGTTAAAGTTTCCCATGAATATATATTACTTTGTGAAGCAGATACAGCTAACATAATTATTCAGATAAAATCTTGCTTAAGATTTTACTTTTTTTCAAGCTGAAAAGCTCCTTTAGGTACTTAGGGAAGTTCAGGTTAAAGTATCTTGGTCTGCAAGGACTACAAACAGTTGTTTCGGGATTAGAGGCTCATTTCTTTCTTACTTATTTGAAATATCTGGTCTATTTTATCATAAGCTACCTAAGCCTAGAGGGTGAAAAGTTTACCTCTAGTTTCCAGCTGCATCTTCATTTTGCACATTTTTAATGTATCATTAAAACCCTTGGCAATGTTGTGAAACACCTTTTATACAATGTCTTTAAGTGGCTGAGCCAGAAATATTGTTGGAATCATCACCGGTTTCTAACAGTATTTCAAGAAAAAAAATGACCAATGGACATATAGGCAAATTCCAAGTGATGACAGACACGGATGAACATGGGTGAAACATACTCATTTCAGCTGAAAGAAGAAGCACGACAAAGTGATACCTCTTTGGAGTGAGGAAATTAAAGCTAGAGCTTCAGAAAATAGCATTCTTGATATTACAGCTATCCTAGGGTCCCACCAGCCCAAATGTCCAACCAACAATTACCTTCTTCACATGGCTGGAAGTCCCAATAGGAATGAAAGACAAAGGGGATTCAAGGGAAGGATCAGCTCATTTAACAGCCGGAACATCTAGCATTAAGGATTGCAAAGTTGTAGTGAAGCTGAGAACTGCACCTTCACCTCTGTGCCCCTGCTCACCTCTTCAGCAGCAAAACTCCAGCCTTCTTTCTTAAACTAGAGTGGGCGTCGCTTAAAGACAAAATGAGAAAAATTCATAAGTTATGGACTGAATAGCAGCAGTGTGACTTTCTGTGAAATCCAGGCACCTGCAAGGTATCAAAGCAAAGGCATCAGTATTTTTGGAAAATGAGACGGGGGATGTCAAGCAAGGAGCTAGCAATCATGAACTGTTTAATTCATGCTGATTTTCCCAGAACTGTATCCGAGCAGGATGTCACACTTTTCCATTCTCAAGTTCAACCTTTTCTCTGAGTGCCTCAGCAAGTTTCACCTCTTCTGAAACTGTACTCTCCCGTGAGTTATTTATGACTTCCTCCTCCTTCCTGTAAGTAGAATTTCACTCACCTTCCTTCAATCTGCCTTGGATTATTATATTCCTCTGATATGCTGCCGCTTTGCATCTAAACTTTTCAGCAGGCTGTTTTCTTCCAGCTTCAAGACATAATCACTCAAAGGAGACTATTCAGAGAAATGGGAAGGAAGTATTTACCTTTGGCAGCAGCAACTTAGGAACATACGTAATATTGAATATGTAGAATCATAGAGGCTCAGCGCACACTGAAACATCCCTGCTAAGCATGCGTTCTTAAAGTCCTTTCAGGTTCACTAAAATTGATACACTGGTCTTTTGCACACTAATACTGAGAGCTTTTAAGATATCCCTGTAAGCTGCCATCATCATTTCATTTCTGTCTACATTTTTTCTGTGTGTGTCAGAGATCAAAACTGCATTATTTCTGACCTGTTCAGTTTAAGAAATACATGGAATATAACATGTTTTAGAAAGACTGTAAGACTGTTGCCTTGTCTAAATTGCTAGATCTATCTGTTCTGTATCTCAGACATACATGTAACATGAAAACACATCACAAATGCTCCAAAGGCCTACTGTCCTATTCTTAAAAAGGATCGCCTGACTATTTTAAAGTACAGAGCATGGTTAAATAATAAATAAGGAAAAATCAGTAATATTCTTGAGACACTTCCAAGCATAATGTAGGATACAGATGTGTTACCTAAGAATACAATCTCAATTTAAATGTTTAATCCCTTCAATTAACACTTTTGCCATAAGTGTGCTTAGGTCTGATGCATGGCTGCACAGGGCTGCAGTTCAGAAGTAACATCTTCCTTTTTGTGGAACAATATTTATTCTTTTTAATGAGACTATGTTTTTAGGGGCTTTAATAAAAATTAATAAAGGATTAAATGTAGTGAAGAAGTTTGACTTACCTGGCCTTTATAATTACCAAAACAGTACTGCAATGTAAAATAAAGGGTACGTAGCTGCAGCCTACAACGAGAAGAGTAGCCTCCTAGGATACTCTTGATCTGCCATAGCTATTTTGAACCAGCTATCCGTTTAATCTATAAAGTATCCTCCGGGCAGTTAATTGCTTGGTAACTAAACTCTGCATATCCAACACAACTGATTTTAGTATCTCTGCAAAGGAGCATAGAAGTAGGCACAGGGAAGTTTTCACTTCAGTCGTCATCTAATTCTATCTGTCCAAGTGCCAGAAAATAAAATTCCCTTTCCTCTGCTGGCTGAAACAAATGTTACCTATAATGTGGGTTGGTTTTGTTTTGTTTTGTTTTTTTTATTCAAAGATTCTGTTGTCTACAAAACAAGGGTAGAAAGAGTTAAGTTCAGCTCTACGTTCAAACATTCCTACTAGTTCAGGCCTGTTTGGATTCAGTTAATGTGTTTGACTCTGTCATCGGTCTACTATCTGCGTTGTCATCGTCTCTAAGGCCCCAGTAGATATGCCAAGAAGTGGACTCAGATTTTCACAATGTGAGGGTTATATCCAGGTCTCTGCTTTATCTGCTGCCTTTACAAAATATGTGAAAATTTTCAACAAAATCTGCAAGGTAAAATACGGACATTGGGACAGCAATTTATTTTTCTTTTTCAGAGAGATTTCTTCAAGTTGAGGGAAAATTATGTCATATTTTGATTTTTCTTGCCTGGTTTATCTCCAAGGTGGCTTGCACCCAGATTCTTCTGAACTTTCCACTTCTTCTCAGAAGGATAATGTCTCATGTCAGAAGGATAAAGGCTCATGTCAAGAAGTACTGCAGAACACAGTAATCCAAACATTCATTAATAGTGCAGAATTTCTGATTGCAACAGTTACAAATAACCTATGGGAAACAGTAATAGGAATTGTTTATTCAAGAATACTTCCTGTGGCTCTGCAGTTCATCCAGGTGCTCAATTTTTCACAGAATGTTAATCTCTGTTTCTATCTGTTATTTTGGATTTCTTGTCAACAGATAACCCACGCCAACAAGATGTAAGCATAAGTTTTGTAAACAAGTAAATTAGGACTTACACCTTCTACTGAACAAGAAGAAAAAAAGCCAAAACAGAAGGCAAAAAGTGAAGACCAACAGATGGGTACAGGTACAAGTTTACATTGTTACCATTGACCATATCTAACAGAAGCAAAAATAGGAAGCACTGCCTGTTATCAGACCTGCATGTACTGCTCTGCCAAATCTACCTTACCAGTATAAATTGTCCCAACAGCACACTAAGATACATTCTCATTTCCCACCTATTCTGTTTTCTGCATTAGGATTTTTTTTTGGTGATGCCAAGATCAAAATCATGCCTATGTTATGTCCTTTTAGCAGTGATGCCCACCTATCACACACTTATTTCTTTGAGACTCTAATTGAATAGAGTGGAAAAAAATAAATTACCTTTTGATATAGCACTAATTTTTCTGTCAAAGCAGTCAGATACATTCTGTATTATAACTATCTGAAACAGCATTCAGATAGGGCTCTGAGCGAAGTAATTGTTACAAATCTAAAAGTTACAGGGTTTTTTGTTTGTTTTAATTAAAACATTCATAGTCAGGAACTGATTTTCTTTGAAAATCATTCTGTATACCACACAAATAGCTTTCAGGTTATAGGTGCATGTGTGTTTTACTTTATCTGAATATTACTCATGGTACATGGATTTGTCAAAGATGTTGCATGGCTTGTATATTGTTCCCTGTATGGACAGAAAAACATTAAGCAAAAGCATAAATGGGTGATGGATAACAAAGTGTATGGTTGTTACCGCTTATGCCAGTTCTGGGGATTTCAAGATATCCCTGAGAATATCCAGTGCTCATCTGAAAATATGCAAAAACTAATCAGAGCTACTTAGCACATCTTACTTAGGTGCAGCTGAATCCTACTGAATGGCAGCTTTTTCACTCAAAAAAGTAGTCAGAAGGTTGTTTTGGTTTTTTTTAATTTTTCTCCTATCAGTTTAACCGGATCAGCTGAAAAATTAGTGTTGAACTTCCTATATGAAGCTTTTCACATCTCTGCTGGTTTTTTTCGTGAGCAGATGCAAATCACACTGAACACATTTCAGGTAAGTATATTTATCTATAAAAGAGACAGAATACGTTTGTAGAAGTCAGCAAAACCTTTTTTTTTTCTTGTTTTCTCTTCTGCACCATCAAGTGAGTTCTTACACGTTCTTGGGAGTCTCGCAAGGGAAAAACTGCAGCAATTAAACGCGTTTCCAAACTATCATTTGTTGAATATGTAGTCCTATGGTGGTTTTGAAACAAAAGTTAAAGGAGGTGATTTACAAACTGTGTTGAGGCTTCTCCCAGTCCGAAGCACTGCACTTAAGCATCCTCTTTTAATTTTCACTGAAATGTGAAAGTCTGTGCAGATCTGACAAGTGCAGTCTGAAACATGATCCTACACTGATTCCTATCTTATTATTAATTCACAGCTGTTATCATCAGACTACAAAGAATATCAGCCTAGGCTGCAGTTTTCAAAGTAGCACAAGGCCTTTTCTGCATAAGAAAACTAATGCAGAAGCTGATTCATTAAAATCAATTAAACAGTCAGATTTTGTTGAAGAGCCATAAAAAGAATGGTGTCTGTATACACATTACAGTTAGGAAAGAAATAACTTTTTTTATGTCTAATCCCAAAATCTTGGAAAAATCTTAGCTGCTCAATCTGCAGGATTTGGAGTCCCTGCATTCTGGCAGGTGGTCTTGTTTAGATTAGGACACAATAACTAATCATTGTGACTCACAGCTGCTAACACACCTTACACGTTCTTGCAGGATTTCACTTAACACCAGTCTCTACAATTGCAAAAATAAAGATAATACTTTGATCTGGATTTCATAACCCCTTTACTGAATTTTGGTTACTTGTATTATTAGTCCTCTTGCTCCAGTTGTTAATTAGAGAAATCCTTCTGAAAGTACAGATGATAGAGTCTATCCTGTTACAAAAGTTAGTCACATGTATTAGGATCAAAGTGAGGGACTATTGAAAGAAGTGTCAGGGTGGGAAACAGCAACTCAGGTTATACATCCTCTAAGTGATGAACCCATCTGGTAATTCTTAACATTCTGAAGAGTAAGCTATTATTAAATACTAAAGTAAGATAATTCTTGGCGTGGCACTCATTAAAACCTCGACCATTCAAACACCCATGGTAAATTAGCAAGCTGCAGATTAGAAGCAGCACAGCAAAAATAATAACATTTGCAATGTTATCTGGAAGCAGCAAGTAAATTGAAAAGAAATTCTTCAATCTCCAAAGGAGGTGTGGAGTAGTAGGAGGGCTACAATAGGGTTTTACACAGCTTGCTTGTTTTGAGTGTAATTTATAGATAGCGAGGGCACCTGTTTTACTGGAATTACACAGAGGTGGGGGAAATGCAGCTGACTGATAAAACAAGGATAGCATACAATGTGTTTGTTTTGAGTGCAGTGTATAGATAGCGAGGACACCTGTCTTACTGCAATAATAGAGAGGTCAGGGAAATGCAACGTACTGAACAAAACAACCATAGCAAACAGTTTGCTTTTAAGCAAAATTAATTTCAAGCTGTTGGCAAGTAACAACCTTAGACATAATATAGTATCATTAAATTAACACTAAAGGAAATACTGTGATACTTTGAATTAATTTTTAAAAAGCAGTCAGTGAAAAGGTGTTAAAGATACATGCCCACCTAAAGCCTTATTATCATAACACTGTTCTATGGAGTGGGAATCTCGGGTGGAATAGCCTAGGAAGTGATTAAATGCAAGTCCTTTGATTCCCAAACTTGAAATAAAAAAACAAAAAGGAAACTTTTTTTTTGCATTCTAAAATGCACTCAGCTGTGATAATCTTGTCTTTAATAACAGAAATGAAGGACTAGAGCGTCTCCCTCTGTTTACAGACATGAGTGAGGGCAGGTTGGATTTGCAGGGATCTGACACTACAACAGTGGGGTTTATATCACCATTTCCTGTTGCAACAGGAGGGGTTTCTTCACTGAAATGCACCTGGAAGATAGCACAAATATATGAGTTATCTGCATCGCAATCAGCAAAGGTGACTGTCATAGCGTGAATAGAAAGAGCAGGGAGAGAGTAGTAACACTAAAGCCACTCAGTGGTGGTAACAATCTCGCTACAACATTTTTGAAATGCAGCTGGATATGCTGATCCCAGATGAAGCCAAGACTATTAGAGTAATCACAGTAGCACAGCTACTGAAGCTGCCCCATAAGAAAGCTTGCAAGGAAGGAAAGAGAAGGGAAAAAAACCAGTAGGCATTGGAAAATTATTTGTGAAATGCTGTCAAAAGCACCAACCACCATTACCACCTGTCATAGTTCAGCCCCGATCTGGACCAGACTATGCAGTCTCTCTCTCACTCCCCCCACCCTCCGAGAGAATAGGGAGAGATAATTTTAAAAAAATTACTCGAGGTTTGAGATAAGGACAGGGAGAAATCCTTACCGTCACAGGCAAAAACAGACTCGACTTGGGGAAAACTATTCATTTATTACTACAACTAGCAGGATAATGAGACAGAGAAACAAGATAACCTCCTCCTCCTCCACCCCTTCCACTTCCGAGCTTAACATTATCTACCTTCCCCCCCCCCCGAGCGGCACAGGGGGGAAGAGGGAATGGGGATCGCGGTCAGTCCATTATGTGTTGTTTTACGCCGCTGCTTCACAGCTGGGGAAAGAACTCCTCACATCCCTCCCCTGCTCTCGTGTGGGTCCCACCCATATGCCACAGTCCTTCATTAAACTGCTCCGGCGTAGGTTATCTCTTCCACGGAGTGCAGTCTCTCCCGAACGGCTGTCCCAGCGGGCCCTCCACGGGCCACAGCCGCATTCAGGCATCCACCTCCCCTGGTGCGGGGTCCTTCACGGGCTCCAAGTGGATCTCTGCTCCTCCGTGGACCTCCATGGGCTGCAG
>WHYT01016540.1:287914-362228 GCA_009806455.1 Tetrax tetrax
ACATTCTACTTAAGTTAGTGAATGTCAGCAGTTAGCAGCAATTTATACAGGACATGCTTTTACAGTCCTCTTGTTGCTGAAGGACTGCCAGAGAAACCCGATAAAGGGGGTCTGCTTTCACCTTACAGGATCTGCAGTTCTATATTAGGTTGAAAGGAAGAGGAACATATGAATGCATACTTCATTGCAACAGCAATGATGAAGCCAGAGTAAGAACAAAGAAAAACTAACAGAAATGAAAATAAGAGCTGAAATTGACAATATAAAGATGTTAACAATATCCACAGGATACTAAACTACTATAATAAACTTGTGCTGTAAGAGTATGTGGTAAACAGTAAGCTATCATTTCCTTTTTCTTTTGTCAGAGAAAGAGTGGAGAAAGCTAGAAGGAAATCATCATAATCTAATATAGATTACATCTTTGATAATTATTTAAAAAAAATTAAAGTGTAATTTATTCAAAACTAACATAGTAATAATCTTAGTTAAAATGCCACAGTAGTTCTCATGGGGAAAAAATATTTACTTTTCTTGATTTACAGCTGTAGGCTTTGCATAAATATTCAACAGTACCTGCATTTTAAGAGACTGAGTGGTTTTATATCTGCTATTCTCAAACCTATCAAATATTCAATCCCACAATGCTTTTTTAAAATGTCAGCATCTATTACACTCACTTGAAGCACAGAGAACTGATGTTAGCTCGTCCAGATAATGTGTCCACATGTTTCCAAGGTGTGGGAAACAATTTGGGATTTACAAAAAGACTAGTCACATTTCAACTATTAAAAACTTCCTTATCTCTTCTAAGGAATGTAATTTTACATCACACACTTGTAAACAGAGAAATCCAGGCAGAAAGAACTTTCATATGAAGTAATTCTCATAATTCAGAGCACATAGCCCAAGTGTATGACAGTAATGCAGATCAGTTTGTTTCCCGGAAGGAAAAACGCTGTGTAAACTATGTGCATACACACATCTATATTTTCTAAACAGAAGACTGACTCACCATAGCTAACTGTTGTAATGAACTCCAGAAAAACAGGGAATCAATCTAATATTCTATCGTGCCTCTCCCCAGGCATTCTCTTTGCACAAAAGTGTTTGTCAAAACTCATCTTTAATGTTGAAATGTGGCTGATCTTCAGGTTTAAAGTCTAGATTAGGGCTGCCATCCTCATTCAGAATTCGTCGAGAAGTATAGCCAACAATTGGATATTTGGCCTTATAAACATTATTGAAGATGTCATCCAGGGACTTCAGTTCCTCTTCTGTGAGTCCTGTCTAAATGAAACATGGAAATTAAAGTCCTGTCTCAAAGAAATAAAAATACAGATATTTAAATGCATTTTTCTTTTTTATTGATGACTTAGGGTCAAGGTTTACTTGCAGAGCATAATTTAAAAAATTGATAATATAACCTGTAGTTTTATTTTTTTTCATTCAAATTCAGCCTTGACAAAACTTTAATGTACTCAGGTCAAACAAACAGTTAATCTGTCTTCATACATCACACCTCCAACAAGCAACAAGCCCCTGCCAGAGGTAGCATCCACTGCCATGTCAGTGACACAAACTAAACTAAATCAATTAACAAAGTGATCTACTCTCTTCGGAAGCATCTTTTTAAACAGCAGGTAATTTCCCCTTTACATGCTTACGTAAACTGTATTGGTTCCACAGATTAAATTAAACTTTCCTCTCTGTTAGCCCTGCAGCTTTCATGAGCAGTAAAAACATATCCATTTTATGTCCTTAAAGAATACTAATGCATTTTGCTTTTAAATTAAAAGATATGGATCAACTTAAATCAATACAAATTCATTTAATATTATAATTCATCATCTCACAAAAGAATAGAACTTTGCAAAATGAAATTAAACTAATAGTCTGGTTTCTTACTATGTCATGAGTAAGATCTGCTGGATCCAGAGACATCTTTGCAACTCCTCTTGTTGAGTCTTTTCCAACCAAAGCATTGTATGGGGCTCCTTTTCCATAAAATTCTGACAGATTAAAAAAAATAATAATAATCCAGTGATGATCTGACAATGTTCAAGGTGTGTTTAGCCTCTACTTTTCACCAGCCTGTTACATTCGGCAGTGGACTGAAAGGAACAACTCAAGTCTAAGGCTCTTCTTTCCAAAGCTGACTTTTGATTTGCTACTTTTTTGACAATATATCCCAGTCTGAAAAAAAAACAGAGGGTGGAGCTGTAAAACTGTTGAATTCCTATACTGCAGTCTTAAAAATTACTTACTTTTTCGGGAGCTGTGCTTTACGTTCTCATGAGAGGTCTGCAGACTCCAGAATTTGTGGTGGCAAGCCTCATCTCATTTAGGATTTGAGGATCAGCCAACGTATATGTCCAGACAAGCTGCATTAACAAGCTTAGTATGAAAAAAGCAGCAAGCCATTAGTTTGTCTGTTATGGCATTAAGGTGAGTGACCAGGAAGGACCCCTTTGGTCCTTTCAGACATTTTACAGCAAGTGTGCTACCTTTCCCAATTTCCGTAAAAAAAAAAGTTTTTCAAATTCAGTGCAATCCCAAGGTACAATTCATAAAGATTATTTTCGCTAACTCACAGTTAAAAGCATTACTGTCTTTTCATCATTAGAACTGTAAATTGGATTAAGCAAAAAAAAGTTCAAATGAAAACATCTATATTTCTTAAGGAAGGCACAAACAGCAAATACAGCAGTAAATTATTTAGCTGTAAGCACATTTTAAAGAAGAAAAAAATTACTTATCCCTCCTCTCCCCCTCAAAATCACAGTCAACCCCCAAGAGTTTTGACCAGGCCACTGACAGCATGGGTAGGCCAGCACCAATACAAAAGGCGGTATGAAGCTGCAGCAATGCTGGTATTGTGCAGTGCAATAAGGATACATGCAAGTTAGCTTTGATCTGGTCAGTTCATGTACCCAGTGCAATAAAATGCCATAGCACCAGCTTCCATGTGGCCTGACCCCACATCTGGGGTGGACTCTGGGGACTGGGGAGATGTCTTCAGCATTTCTGTCCTCGGTGCCCAGGGTAACTGGACTGTGCTGTCTACGTGTACTGTAATCTCAAACCCATGTAAGTTCTAGACAGAAACTTAGTAGGGGAGGTGTCAGAGGAGGAAAATTAATTTTTTCTAAATAAAGGAAAAAGTATATTCTTTTTGTTGCAATTGAATTGCAGGCTTCTAACACAGTGGGAACATTTACAAGCAAATGACTGAATAATAGCACGAAAACAAAGCAGAGAGCAGAGAAGAAGCAAATTCACCTTTTCCAGAAGTGACATCAAATACTACTCCCTTCACCGCCAGGTAAATGGGCTCTCCTTCCTGGAAAGAAAGGCATGAATATATCCTCAACACTTAAGCACGGGCAAAAAGGCAAACAGTTTTAGCTATGAAATCCATAAGCACTCGGAACACAAAGAAGGCAATGAAATTCTCTGTTGTATGTTTTCTTGTTTGTGTGTGTATACAAGCGTACACATTATCTCTCTTGAAATTTCTTGCTTGTGCTTTAAACTGTCCCTGTGATATTTTGGGTTTTTTTGAGGATTTAAGCATACGGAATGAGAGAATCTTTTTAATCTAAATGTCACAATCATAGAAGACGTGTCCCTCTTGCAAGTCACCTCTTGTCTACTCGAAGATGATCAACTGCATCTTTCTATTCCTAATGCAGATGGATATTGCCCAAGATAAAAGGATGTATGGCCAACAGCTTTCCTTATTTGATTACGAGAACAAGAGATAAATAAATGAACACACACAAATCTGATCTGCTGACATCTGTTTTACTTAACAAGCCAGTGCTTCTGCTTTGTCTTTTATGCATAAGATGTATTTTTAGTCAGATTCTGGTTAGTTTCTTGAAAATATCTAGAAAGACCCTGAGGTCAGCCAGCAAGTTTCTAAAAAAAAAATATTGTGTATCAATATAGGTCTTGATCATTTTGAATATGAAGTTTTGCTGAGATTTCTGTTTCACAGAAAGCTAAAAACTCTCTTTATTTTGCAATGCTTTGTTATTTCTATACTCTCATAACGGAAAAAAAAAGGGTCAAATTTATGTTGTTTAATGAATTATTCAGAGAAAATTACTTTGGCTCCAACTTTTGGTCATCTGAAGTTCACTGGCATGAGTACTTTGTCAAACAGACAAGGAATAGAAGAGGAACGTGTCATCTAATTGTCAGTGCACAAATTCAATGGGCCAAAATCGGCAGCTGCCAGCAGGACAAATGAATAGCAGGCTAGCAACACACGGATGCCAACAAACTTCTCACGAATGCCTAAAAAGCAAGCTTCCCCGTCATTACTGGGAGGGAGGGAGGGAATAGCACAACAGCAGAGCACGAGAAAACCAAGTTTTAACGTGGTTGCGGGGCACCGCGGCAGGAGGCGACGCTGGGGGCTGTGCGGGGCGTTCCGAGGGACACTGGCCCCCATCCCGCGCCTCCACCCCCGGCTTTAAACAACCGGCCTCCGTCCCGCCCGGCCCTACCTGCTGCCCGTCGTATCTGGCCAGCTCAGGCTCGGTGAAGAGCCGGACGGGGGCTTCGGTCGGCGGCTTGAACCGCAGCTCCCTCTCGGCCGCGGCCGGCAGAGCCCCGAGTAGGGCGGCCAGCAGCACCGGCCCCGCGCCACCCGCCATGTCGCGACGAACGGGCCCCGGCCCCGCCTCCAGGCCCCGCTTGTCGGATCCCTGCCCCGGCGCCTTGGTGGTTTGGTTAAATGAAAATACGGGGAAAGAGTTTAAGCCGCGGCGCACATGCACCAAAATTAAATAACGACTTGTAAAAGTGCCCGGCGCTGCTCCGAGGAGGAGTAGGCAGAGGCTCAGGGCGGCAGCCGGGACATCTGGCATATCCCTCCGATGCCATCCTTCTTCCCCTCTGATGTCTCTCTGCTGGCTGTTTTACATGTTTACTTACAAAATCGGCACACGTTAGGGCAGGCTTCGTCTTTATGACTTAAACCAGCAAACTGACATTTTTAGCCTAAGGAAGGAGAGAATAAACAGGAAATTTTCAAGTGACGCAATTTCCCTGTGCTATAAATACAGCATGGGGAAACAGTCTGGGCTAGCAGAAGCATAAGTACTTTGATGTTTGTAATTCTGTATGGAATTAAGAAAATTAGAAACTTTTTGCAATTTAGGTACATGTATCCCATCCCTCACTGTAGTGCTGGCAAATGAGGACTTGAACGATTTAAAGCCCAGATGTTTGGTGCTTCAGCACACAGTCCTCCTGACTACTATGCTGTAATTTAAATCCCTGTCTGGTATCTCTGCTCCTTGTACAGTGCGTTGTGAAAACTGAACAGTTCAGAGAAGAATCTGGACAGTAAATTGGAGATAGAAGGTGGTTTGATCTTTACTTTAAGGATTGCTTAGAAACTCTTGCCTAAAATCCACGAGTCCACCTCAGGGGACACGTGTTCCATGTTGCCTGAGGTAACACCCGTTTCCACAGGCTGTCCAAAGGCAGTTCTGTACATGGGTGTAAGCAGCGGTAAAGTAGCTCAGACAAAGCAACATTTCCATAGTCCTCTTCTCAATGACAAAAGCAGCACAAGATGAGAAGCACAGGGGAGCGAGGGCACGTCACCACAGTATGGGGGTGACAATTACGGAGCCACATTCCCGTGTGAGGAGCTAGGCCAAGCCTACAGAGCCAGGGCATGGGGAAGGTGAGTTGCTGTGGCCATCTGGGAGCTGACTGCTTGCTGCAGGCTGTTACCTGGTGGGACAAGCTGAGTATTGGTGCTGTCAGGGTGACGGTTAACAAGGTTGTTACTGTGATTCTCCTTACGCAGTGAAGTTTGCCTACACTGCCTAAACAATAGCTGGGCTTCAGAACAGGCTTCCCACCCTGGCTGTCTGTCACATCCATTTGCTGACTCCACATGCCACAAGACAGAGATGAAATGTCAAGCAGAAAAGAGACCTTTAGTAAGGCTTTGAACAAAACAGCTCCTGAACGCTCCGGTTACGTGTGAGAAAGAGTTCTGGCATTTGCCTGGTTGCTGTGCCTGCAAATACCCTGCATGGCTTGCCGCTGAGACCCACGCTGCTGGGAAATACGCAAAAGTCTAATTTGTCAGTTTGGTTCAAGTCACATTATAGATTTACCTTTTATTCTGAAATAATTATTTATTGGTGTCTCCCCAGGGGAAGGCTGCAAGTGCTGAATGCTAGCCAACATCTGTTTGAAGCATTATTGATTTGAGGGTTAGTTAGGACCTGGCTTTGAACCACAGACATCTGAAAAATGATAACAAGAACTAAAATATTTTCTTTCTGGAAGGAGAATCTGTATCTTAGGATTGTTGTTGTCAAAACACTTCAAGCCTTGGTTATTAGCTTACTAGGTGTGGGTCTTAGGCACAGGGAAATGATCTACTGAGCAAGGACTCCACTACAGCATTGCATCTTGATGCAAGAAATGTTGTGCATGCTTTTTCTTGATGATGAAACATTAAGAATTTCTCCCATGCTGGGGAAGAAAAACAGCTGTGTAGGTGTTTGTGGATGGATGGCTCATGAGCGAGCTCTTGCGTGGTTTTGGCTTTTACCTTCCCAGGGCCCTCCACTGCTACAGCTCCTCTGCCAGCGCAGCATGGATAGGTCTTCCTAGGAGCCCTCCAGAAGATCTGTCTGGTTGCCAACTGAGTCTGTTGTTTTGGTGTTCTGCTAAAAACCTTGAGTGGCAAAAATTAAAAATAATTGAAAAAAAAAAAAGAAAGTAATATTGCATGCAGCTTGGGGAGAGCTGGCAAAAGTGTTTTAAATTGCTTTTCCAATCTAGTTCAGTCTCATGTAGGGGAGTTTGTGTTTGCAGAAGACGACTAATTTCCCTGTCCCTACACAGCACACTGATGTGTTTTCAGTAGAGTGAAACTTTCCTATAAACCTTACCAAAAATCTTACACGTGCAACGGGCAACAATGCTGTACTGGACGGCTTCGTGCTGCTTGCAGCAAGGGAGCTCGGCAGAAATAGCTAAGCAGGCTCTGGAAGCTGAGGCAAGGCCCAACTCCTTGATGGTGTTGCAAGCCCTGTAGCCTCTGGTGCGTTTTAAAGCTCCGTCCCTTACAGCCCGGACGCGGAAAACGAGGGGAGCGGCGGCGGGGCGGCTGAGGCGAGCTCCTGGCCCCTTTCCCGTCGCCCCGTACCAACGGTCGCTCGGAGCCCGTTACGGCGGCTCGCGCCGGACTACGCCTCCCAGCAGCCCCCGCGCCGCTGTGGCGAGGCCGCGGCGCCGGGGCGGGAAGGAACCGGCGGGCGGGCGAGCGGGGGGTCCCGGCGCCTGCGTGGCCCTGCCCGGGCAGGGCGGCTCGGTGAGGCCGTCGTGTCACCGTCACCGTCGCCGTCCCGTCCCGTGAGGTTCGGTTCGGTGCGGCTGGGCTGCCGGCCGGCCGTCCCCCGCTCCTTGCCGTCCCCATGCTAAGACCAGAGCTCTCCGCATCCTACCAGGAGGTACGGGGAGGGGGGGACGGGACTGGGCTGGGCTACTGGGCGGCGGGCCCCAGCTCGCCGGGAGGGGCCGGGACGGCTGGACTTGCCGGTTGCTAAGCGGTTACGCTGAGCGCTGTCGCCGTGAGCTCAGGTCTACTCCCTGTCTCCGGCTCGGAACGGGGGGAGCCCCGGCCCGGCGGGTCTTCCGCCGCACGGAGCCCTCCGCGGCTTAAGTGGGCCCCGTCCGCACCTGCCGAACAGCGGCGGAGCCGGGGAGGGGGCCTCGCCGGGGGGCTGGGTGCCTTCATCTGCTTGGTGCTGCCCCTCGCCCTCCCTTTCACTGCCGTGTCACTGGGATGTCCGGCTGCACCTGCACTCCCCAGAAGGAAACGGGTGGTTTGGGTGTGCTTAGTTTCATGTTTTACCTTTTAAAAGTGGTTAAAATAATCGTCAGCAGTTCTTTTTAATTGTATGGGCTAGGTCCAGCTGGCCGGTGTGCTCTGTAACTGGGGCTTTCGTAACAGGGAGATGGTGTCAGGGCGTGAGTGGCGACTTTGGTACCGGAGCTGTCGCATATTGAGCTGAAGGCCACGTTATCGTCCTGCCAAGAACCCGAGGCAGCGCCTGGTTTGCGTATCAATGTGCAGGCTCCAGCGACCGGAATTCCTTGCTCGTTCCTATCTCTGTACTAGAGATACAAGCTATTTGTGCCGAGTTCAGCAGCGGCAGCAACTTGCAGCAGGTCGCTTTTGTTTGCATTTGGCAGGGGAAAGGAATGCAATTGTTTGCCTTCCTCTGCATGTGGTGGGTAGTTTGGGGCTCTGATATGTCCTAATTTAGTTTAGTACTGGCTCTTTACTTTCAGCTTCTGGTTTTTGTGCCAGACTGGAAGACATTGGAAGGTGATGAATCAGTGGACCAGCAAAATGCCTGTATGGACAGGTTCTCATTTAAGCAAATTGTATCCAGTAGGAAGGTTTTATCCTGTGATTATCAGGTTGATATTAACTCATCTAAGAGCTTGTATTTAGGGGAGGTACTTGAGAGAATTGGTGAAGTTGCACTGATACCTCAGGTATGGATTGGACGATGCATGTTAGGTTTCCTCCTTGTGTGTCAGCCACAGCTGATACTGCTCCATATGTTTGGGATTGTCCCAGACTCCATGGTGCAAGTCTAGGTGGTGTGGAAGTGCGGTGGCTGTGTTTCCACCCCTTCTCCAGCATCTGTGGCAGTCTGTGGTGCTCCTGCCCCTAGCAGGGATGCTGAAATGTCTGCAATTGCCTTTTCTGGGCTTCTCTTTCTTCAGTGCTTTTCTATGTGCAGGACTGAAAAGGAACTGTCAGGTCATGAGCAGGGTCCTGCAGTTGTTTCTCACTCAGCTGTACATGCAGAGCCCAGAGGAATGCTGAACAAAGGTCTGTTCCATGCTCTTCCTGCTCTTGACATCCTATCCTGTCTCTGCATTCTATTTGAAGCTTAACTGCCCTACAAGTTTATGCTCCTTCTGCATTCACACCACTTTACTGCTTTATCAAAAATAAGATGTAGGAAGAGCTGGCCTATGAGGGTGAACACCTTTGGTATATGCCAGGTTCACTGTTGTAATTTGCCTTGATTTGGGGATTCTGTCAAGTGTGGAGAAACTAGAATCAGCTGTCATGTGGTAATGCTGTGCTGGCTTCCCAATCGTTAGGAGACTGTAGCTCAAAATGTCTGTGAGTGGTTGAGTTTGCAGGTCTGTGCTGCCATGCCTTGTAGAGTCAGTGTGCTGTATGTTCAGAACACAGTGGCTGAGCCATGAACAGTGCTATGCTCTTGATGGCTTCAGTGCATTTATGCCGCTTCATCTTGTGTCAGGTGTTCAGTATTTGCAGTGAAATTAGTCAGTTTTAGGGGGTCTTACACATCAGCTCAACCTGCTCGCTGTACCTGAGGCAATGTCAGCACTCCTGCTTTTGACTAACTGTCCTTCGCTGGTTTTATGTATCAAAAGCTTATGAAACTGTGCCTGCCTTGTGAGCAGAGATAAGAAAGCATAGTTGCATATTGTTTGAGTTCTTGTTTTGTTTCTAAGAAATGCTGCAACGTTACATTTCCTGCGTTTTTCTTCTCCTGTGTTTTGAAGAATCATTGTAGGTCTTTTTGAGAGAATAAGAAATGTTGCATGTTGTCTTCTTGTTTATACTTGTATTGGGATTTCCTTGCTATCGGGAAGAGAATTCGCTAACCCTCTGCATAACCTCAATCAATGTGGCTGAAGGAGAGAGACTGAGTCAGTTGAGAAACTGCAGTTACTTTGTAACTTAGGTTAAACTTTTTGTATCAGCTCTGGTATAAGGAATTTGCATGGGTAGAATTTGAACTGGCTTCTTGGCTGATTTAGCGTAACCAGTACAAGACGTTCAGTGAATACTCTTCCTGTGTCAGAATAGTGTATTTTGGGTCAGGTAAACAAATAGAACTGGTGTAGTTCTACAAAAAGGAGCAGAATCTTAATTTTCCCTTATTTTATGAAGATAATCGGGGGAAAAAAAGTATTTTTGGTTGCACCCTAGTACGTCTCCTGCAAATGAGCTGAATTTAGCCTATTAGTTACCTGTTCACTCCATGCCTCACACCATCAGAAATCATGCTTTATTTACGTGCAGAGCATTTAAAAACAACTGGGTAACTGCTTTCATCATGCTTTGCATGGTGGAAATGAATACAGAAATACGGCAGGAGGTGATAGAGACTTTACATCAGACTTTGAGGATGTAAAATGAGTGGACTCTTTCCTAATAAGTGCAAATGATTATTTGTTAATGGTATAATGACGACGATTTCTAATACTGAATTAAAGTTGGGTGAAAGAAAAGCACTTCCTTATGGATACATGCATATTACTGTTGAGTAAGTTAGGGGTGTAAAGTTTAATAGCATTCAGTTTGGCTGCTGCATTAACTGAGCACCCATTTTCCTTGAAATAGTAACAAAGTTAATCTCTCTCACCTAACTAGGTAGATGATGCTGAGTGTTTAGCTTGGACAGGTACTGTGCAGCACATCATATGCTGGAAGCTTGTGCCCCAGTTTGCCCTGCTATAACTTGTATGTCGTTCCCAGCCACAAAAGAAATTTGGAAAACATACAGGAGAGATATATCTATTAAAAAGTCTAATGCTTCATGATCTCTTGTGATGCCTATCTGATGTGACAAGCTTCTGATTTTGACGGAAGTGTCTTGGCAGTTTGAGCCAAGAGCTCTCAATAGCAAAACAGGAAAACATCTGGTCTCTGTTGCTGTTTTAGAAACCTGTAAGACTAATTAGTTGCATAACTACTAATATATAATAATATGTACAGTGAGCTCAAATAAGTACCAGAAATGTAGGGATGTTTGACTGTTGTCTTGTAATGACCCACCTGCCTGAGTGACTGAGGCCTGAGTTACTTGCTCTAATACCTGTCAAAATGCAACTCGGTCTTTATGTACCTCTTTATTAAGAGATGCTAAAGCTCTGTTTGCTAGTATGTGCTGTGGTTTGTTTATGCCTAAAAATATGTTCTTGAGTGACAGATTGAAGTTGCTGCTTGTTTCAGATGGCATTGTCCTAATTGGGGGTTTAAAGTGAGCTGAAGCTGTAGGGAAACAATTACTTTGATCTTTAAAGAAAACGTGATGTTATTATTGAAGTAGCAGAGTTGAAGTAGGTTAAATTTAATGTGTAGTCTTTCTCTTTTTGCAGCATGCAAGTCACTTAATTTTTAGCTGTAGGTCTATGGAAATGTGGCACTTGTCTTGTGAACAAATGGAACAGACGTTGGGTGCTCTTGGACTGGGGGCATGTTTTTGTGTGTTTGGTTAGTTGGAGCCTCTTTTATTTGTATCATAGAAATTCCAGCAATTGCAAGTTGAGAGCATGTTTGGAAATTGAACCACTGTTTTAACTACACAGCTGAGTGAAGATGTGGAGCGAGTATCTGAAAACCCAACAGATGAAAGACAAGGAGAGATGGAAGTTCATGAAGATGCCAGCTCTGTTATTTTACCAGGTGAGAACTATTGACTCAGGAATTACCAATTTTAAGTGCCTGATAAGCTGCTATGGTTTTGGTTGGGTTTTTTTTTATTGCACTTCTGAAAGCAAACAAAACACTAAATTACCTATTTTGGGGAATAAGTGCTGATGGACAGCCAAGGATTTTTTCCAAAGATTGAGATGAGAACAGTTCTTTGTCCTAAAGTGCGCTCAAAGAAGATTCAGCACATCTGGTTTAGAGATAGCTTAGTAAGTCATCTTCCTTTATGTTGTATTGTACTGGAGTTGCAGTGTCTGTAATGGCAGTGGATTGCAAGCAAGGTCTGTGCCAGGTTTACATGAGTAAGGTACAATATTGAACAGCTGAGCTTTTAACAGATTTTAGTTATACTGTTTGGACCTGCCTTTGGAGGGTGCAGGGCAGCGTTAAATGGGCTTATTACAGCTCAGATACAGGCATTAAGGTAAGCCAAGCTAAAATGAGTATCCCCTGAATGATTTGTAGCTGTCCAAGACATACTTGTTTCAATAGTGCAATTTTATGCATATTAATGTCCTAATTTCCTTGGCTGCCATCTCCTGGCAACGAACTTGGGAACACATGTGTGACCGTGATCTTTTGTAAGAGGTTTTTGTTCAGTAGGATTTACTAAGAGGCTAGCATTTGCTGTGGTAAGGAACAAACTCCAGACTGTGCTGTTACAGTTGAAGGGCAAAACTGTGGCACGGCCTGAGAGGGCCTGACTCATTAGATTACACCACACAGAAAAGTCAGCACAAAACATGCCTACTTATCTCCTTTCAGATGTTGAGTTTTAATGCTCGTTTGCATGTTCAGTGTATATCACTCACAATCAAAACATGATGTGTCACTTTTTTCTTACAAGTATTGCCAAAAGAAATGGTGAATGCAAGGAGTATGGGGAAGGCAGTGTCTATGCACAAGTAAGGCAAGTGTGAAAATCTTCAGAGAATAAGCTTAGAAGGCAAGGAAACTGTGAGAGAATTGACTCAGTCTTTTTCTAGTTGTAATTGGAAGAATCGTCTTGTGAAACTTTGTGCAGTATGCGCAAGGAGTTACAAACTAGAGTCCAAAAATGGGAGGGGAACAAATACCTAATGACTTCTACCATGGTGGAGGTGCAATGCAGATAGCTAATGTAAGAGCATTAGAATATTCATCTCTGCGGTGCATATGCTGAGTGTGTAAGAATCACTTCAGATTGGGAGGGAGGGAAAGGAGTTGTTTTTTCCAGCAGGAAAAATTGACCTTCAGTAGACTTTTGAACTCTGTTTCTGAGTTGTCCTTCTTTAAAATAAACCTTGTTTCCTGCCTGCTGTGTCCTTAAGCAGAGTTCAAATTCAACATGTGAAAAAGAGGCACAATCTTTGGATTATTATGCATCATGCTTGAGAAGGAAGCAGCTGTCTGATCATCAAAACTAGCAATAGTTGTGTGTGTTTTTGTTGTTTTTTTTTTTAACTCAAGCTGAGTTTGAGGCTTACTTTCCTCTCAAATGATTGATCTTTGAATGAACACTGCGTAAATTCAGCCCACGTACTTGTATTTTAAAGTCCTAATCCATATTCTGTTTGGTTCCAGATAGTGAACTGGGTACCACTGCCCCCTCTTTGCGTTTCAGCAAGACCTGCCTAAAGAATGTTTTTTCAGTAATTCTCCTGTTTATTTATCTGCTGCTCATGGCTGTAGCTGTGTTCCTTGTCTACCAAACCATCAGTGACTTCAGGGAGAAGCTCAAGCACCCAGTGATGTCTGTCTCTTACAAGGAAGTGTCCTTGTACGACGCACCTGGTAAGACTGGTAACAGACAAAATGGGTTCAGTTGCTCTTTGCATTTATCTAGGATTCTTTTACGTTTTCTCGAGCACCCAGAGTGCGTGTAATGCTTTGACTCAGGTCTTTCACTACTGTAATCTATGTTGTGTTAACTTTGCATGGGAATGTTAATATTGTAGGACAAATTTTGGGGACGTTTTGGGTGTTTTCATACCAATGGCATGAATGACAGTAGCTGTAGAGCACCGCACAACATTTGGTAGATGAGAAGTGCTTGCAGACTCTAGAATGAGTCCCCTTAAAGGGAAAAATGGTAATTCCTTATGGAAATATTCCCAGAACTGTATTGTTCAAACAGGGTAGCACCTAGGATGTGTATCAGGACCTCGGTGCTGCACTGGGCAGTGAGATGCTATTGACAGTAAAGAAGGTGAATTTCTCAAACCAACCGCAAAATAACCACAGTGCCACTTTCTGCTTCTGTTTTGCATTGTTTACAGCTTGATATTACATCAGTAGGCAAGGAAAATGAGATGTGACTACAGAGAACAGTGTTGGCATAAAAACACAGTGTGGCATCAGAAAATTGTGTTGCAGTTTGCAGGAGGGATTACGCCACAGAAGCGTTTTTTTGAATAGTCAGTTCTGTCGTTACTATTTTTTAAAATCATCCAGTAACCATTCACAAATAGATGTGTGGTAGCAAATGCAACTCAAACAGTCATAGGTCAGTTTCCAATTTAAAAATGACACTTCTGTTTGAAGCGTTACCACATTTTACAAATAACCACTCCAGTAATTGTGGCTGCAAGATGAGTGTTTTGAGTTGTTGCGATATTCCTGTCATCGTTTTTCTGTATGGTCAGTTAGACTCAGGTCTGGAAGTAGGTCCTTGCATCCTTGCATTTGGACCATGTAGATTTGACTGTAAGGCCAGATTCCGCCCCCCCCCTTTTTTTTTTCCATGTGAGCTTTTCATACAGCAACAAGAAGAAAATGCCATTTAAAGAAGCAGACCAATATACATATAAATCCAAATGTATTCGCAGGGATCCCTGCCGGATCGGAGAACCTGAATTAATGTAGCCCTTCACTTCATTGCTTTGTTAAAGTGATGAGATGGCAAGTTGCAAGCACTGAAGAAAGGGATAAAGCATTTTTAGACTGATACATGCTGACTGCTTTGACATCTCGCATTTTGGCAGACAGGTCATCTCAGTTGTGTGAGTTAATCATATCTAATAACTCAAATCATACTTTTTTTTTGGTAGTTGGTGTAGATTATCTTCAAGCAAGCTTGTTTCCAAGACTAAATGTGGCATAAGAGGATTTGGGGCCTTTTATTTTGGTAGCCGCCTACAACTGACATGACTGAGGGTTTTTTTAATGCATGCTGTTGGTCTGAAATCATAGATTTATGGTTTATATGGATTTCCATATGGGTGAAGTAGTAGCCTACTTACCTAGTGATACAAGGAATAAGTTAATACTTGTTTAATGGCTTTGATTTTTATTGTGACATTGTATTCAGTGAACAGAAGATGCTAGATGTTCTGAAGAGTATCTTTTCACTTTTATTAGATCAGCCAGTGATCTCTGATCTGCCATGTATAGTACCTACATTATTTCCAATTAAAATTTGACATGTTAAGTGATAATATCTGAAAACATGTGCTTGCTGAAGCACTTGCGTGTCCCGTTTGACTTCAGTAGTCTCTTAACTTTACACATGCTTCTCATTTGGGGCCAGAGGGACTGATATATTAGCTGCTGACTTGTGGGAAGACTAGGGAAACTTAGTAGCTTCTGTTAACATTGAATCGTCATAACAGAACGTGAACCCTGTTTGTTTTGTTTGTGGGGTTTTTTTGTTTTTTTTTTTTTCCCCTCCAACGCATCATGGGGTTTCTGTCCAGCTGGCACTGTTGTCCTGCTCCAGAAAAATGCTGAAGCACATGGTTTAACTTGATTGTTTTGCTGGATCTTGAGGATGGCTTGGTATTGTGTGGGATTAAATCCCAGAATGAAAATCTATGTACCTGGGAAAGAAATCAGCTCTCTTCAATGTTTTTTCTCTCAAAACAGGTATTGCCTTTTACCCAGGCAAGGCTCGGCTGCTTAGCTGCAAGCATCATTACTATGATCACATTCCACCTTTGATAAATCCAGGTCAACCAGGAGACATTGAATGCACCACTCGGAGAATCAACTACACGGATCCTTTTACTAATCAAACCATGGTAATAATAATATAATAGGACAAAGCTTATTCCGTGGGGGGTTTCTGCTTGTAATGATAATTGAAAGTAAAAATATTTACATAGTGCTGCAAAAAATTCTTGCTTCTAGTTGTTTTTTTTTTTTTTTTTTCAAGCCATCTGTCCTTTTGTTTTTAGAAACGTAAAAGGGCCCCCTTCAGTATGTGTATGTGTTATCGATGATCAGCTGTCATGTGGGTGTGTGCAGTGGGAAAACCTGAATGGGACATTAGTAATTTCTCACAATGAAACCATCACTTAATTCCTCTCCTAAATTAACTGGCAAGCGTACTCCTTAGTATAGTAAATCTAGCTTTGATTGAAAGCAGTAGCGGTTATTCCGTTGAAGCAGGATGGCTTGTCTCTTTTTGTATTTTTGCTGGGAATTACATACTATTTTTGTCACACTTGGAAACATCTTAACTGGGCACCAAGAGTTTCATTACAGTGAAGTGCCGTGAGCCAACAAGATAGACTATCACTCAATGTACCTGTCTTAAATTGCCCTTAAAATCCAAGGAGTCTAGCTTCTGTATAAATAAATGTTCAAAAACTGAAGTATTAAATATGGTCACTTTTATCTAAAGTGATTGTCACATTGTTTTTAAGGAAACTAAACGTGAATGAACAAACAATCTAGGTACCACTTTGGTCAACTTTTTGTCTCTTCATGTTTTGCCTTTTCTCTAGTCACCATTTCTTTCTGGGAAGCAGCTCCTTAGTATGTTTGAAAGGAATATTCTAGGTGCAAGTCTAATTTAATTTCTGCCACTAATATGCTCTTTTTTGCATGTTTTAACAAAGTAAGAACCTGCATTTTATGCTGCATGGGAGACTGATTTAGAAGCTTGCTGATCCAATAAGCTCTAGTCATGCAGTGGAATAGAGAGGCGCTGAGGCAGAGATCTCTGAACCACGTAGAGCCGTGTTCAAATTCGCTGAGCCCTTTTGCAAGCAGCAGCTTGCTGTTCAATGTAGGGCCTGCACTATTTTAAATTGTATTCTGCCTGCTAGCATTTTCTGTTGTGTGGTTTGTTTTTTGTTTGTTTGTTTGTTTTTTTTCCCCTTTCAGCAGCTTACTTGAGGTGCTGGGGGCTGCGAAACTGTTCCTCTTTCTCAAGGAGAAGAGTAATGTTTTCCACACCAGACTTCACATTAACTCGTTTCATGTCAAGAGCTGAAAGCTCCTAGTAGCCTTTAATGCTCAAAACAGTCTCGATTGTCCTTCTGCAGAATGCAGGTTGCAGGGCCTTGACTGGCTATGATAGAACTGTGATAGAACTAAAGCAGATTTCTTAGAAAAACACTAAATCTTGATGTAAAGACTTCACTTTTAAACTGAAAGGAGGGATTCAATTGGCATTCTCATTAGATATTTTAATAGACATGTACTTAGTAGTGGCCAAGAAAATCTCAGTGTGTATTAGATTTCTATAGAGTATTAGTGACAGATGGCAAATTCATGAACAGGAGATGAGAATTCCTTTGCTACTCTCACCATCTCTGTTTGCCTACAGAAATATGCTTTGGTTGTTCAAGGCCCTCGTGATGTGAAGAAAAAGGAACTAGTGTTTTTGCAGTTTCATTTAAATGGAACGGACCAAGATTTTAGTGCCATTGACTACCTTCTGTTTTCGTCTTTCCAAGAGTTCATCAACAGGTATGTAAAGGGATGAGCCTGTAACTGCATTGGACTTCTTACAACAATACTAGTGAAAGCAGGGCTTTTTTAGTAAAACTCAGTCAGGCTTTTTTAATGTTTGGGATACACTGATGCTCTTTCATGTCTAGGTTACTAATCTTAGTTTTTAGAAAATGAATTGAGGACTTTTTCAATGACAAAAACTGCTATTCAGCTATGCTTCAGCCATTTCTTGCTGCACTTCCTAAAAGTTTGAAGATCGTGCCGGCTTACCGCTGTCTACTGCTGTGGGTCGTGTGCTTAGGAAGGGCACTGAGAATATGACTGTTTCTGTACCTTTTTTTTTTTTTTTTTTTAAAAAAAAAAAAAAAAAAAGCAAACCCAATTACTGTAAAGATCAGATCACTAGATTGATTTGTTGTGACTTCATTGAAAAAATTAATTATATTTCTTTGTATTACTAGCTTTATGTAAGATTCTACAGAATGATGTAATTTCATAAATGGAGTTTTCAAAATTTCTTCTTATTGGTTTGACATTGGTGCCATTGGAGTGACTGATCAACCTTCTTCTAATTTTAGCAGGAGTGGAAT
Organism: Tetrax tetrax; assembly: GCA_009806455.1. Classification (NCBI taxonomy): domain Eukaryota; kingdom Metazoa; phylum Chordata; class Aves; order Otidiformes; family Otididae; genus Tetrax; species Tetrax tetrax. The sequence goes on from WHYT01016540.1 coordinate 305,705, forward strand.
TAATCCTGTCTTGAACTTTCTTGAAAGCCTCACCCTTTTCCCCACCTTGTGAGAATAAATTCCATACTTAACTGTTTAGTTTTTGCTTCAATTTAAATTCAAGTTCTCTTCTTGTTCTTCTCTCTATGGTCCAGATTAAAAGCTAGACAAGCTATTAGTCAGCATGAGACCTAATAGGAAAGCCTTAATTTGGTAATAGTAATACGCTGAGTGAAAAAGGGACAGGGGATAAAGACCTAATTTTGATCTGCATATGGCAAGAGAGGGGAAAACCAGTAACAGATTTTATCGTCCAAGCCTCCAGGAACGCTTTGTTACACGATCATACTGGTGCTTTTCAGATGGAGCAAAGACTGGAAGTGTTCAGTCACAGTATCTCTGGGTGGCCAAAGACCAATTGCCTGAATTCGCTTTTTTACAAAGCATTTCTACTTCAGTCAAGGACAGATCTTAAGTCATTAAGTACTTTCTGTAACTGTACTAAAACACCTCATAAAATGCTAATGGTCTGAGTATTTTAGGGTGAGAAAATACCAGTTAAGAGTAGTGATGTAGAAGATGCTGCTTGTTCCTTCTGTGTTGTTTTTTCTCAGTTTTTGGGCTTATGCCGTAGTTAGCAGTATGTACAGTGGGACTGATTCCAGCAAGGTGTACAGCTGTTCCTATACTGCAAGACACAAGCAGTGTCTGAGAGCACCCCTTGTGAAACACGGAGCAGAAGGCATGGTTGTGTTACATCTAGTTCTTGGCTCTTTGCAGAATGAGCCAACTTGCCAAGACACAAGAGATCTATGCATACTCAAATCTTGGAAGCCGCATTTCTGTGCTCATTGTTTTAATTTGCAGATAAGCAATTTTAAGGAGCTATTTTTTTCCCAAGTTAAAACATGTATGTCCTACTTAACTTGGCAGTAGTTCTGCAAGCGAGCTGCAAGTCTGCGTGCTGCTGTCCCAAGTGCTTGTGCCACATGTTATGCAAAGGCAGGTTAGATATACCAAACAGTAATAAGCAGCGTTGCAAAGGTCCTAGCTTCAGGGCTGTGTTTGTGCCAGTGCAGGAGAATCTATAAGAATCACCTGTATGTAGCCTGGGAGAAACCTGGATTGCAACCTCCTGCCTCCAGGTTTGCCACATCAAACCAGTTAGATGGCAGAATTGATCCCTGCACAGATAGGGAAGTGTCACTTTGTTCCTAGAGGAGCTGCCTTGTCTCCATGTTGGAAGGGACCGGAACTGAAGTGGTGAGAATGAAGGCTGAGCCTGGGTTATGTTTGGAGCAAAGTGAAAAGGTAGGAAGAGGTGGTGTCTGTTTGGGGTAAAATTGGCAAAGGTATGTAGGCCTTTAAACTCAGTAGTAAATGATCTGCATGCCAGGTGCGCACAAGAGGCCAGTAGTGTCTCTCTTATAGCATTCTCCAAAGCTTGGTACAAGTTGTATGGCCTGTCTTGCTCAGTACTGTGTGTTTCTGTCCTGGCATCCCGGGGTGTGAACTGGACAGGCTCAGGGCAGGTTGAAAGTTTGTTTTCTCCTGACTGTGAAGTGTGTGTGAAACCGCATGCATATGTGGAATGTACTTGTTCTGTCCAAATTCCAGCAGAAGAGAAAATAGAAATGATTTATGGTTCATCAGCAGATGCTAAACTTAGTTGATGGGAAGTCTGGACCAAGATATTTGTAGAAACTGTTGTGTGTCCTTCCATACAGCCTCCAAAAGCTTCAATTACTGGCTGCTGCTAACTACTTTTCCTGACAAAATGTCTCACTTACTGGTTATGAGAGCGTATTATCACTGTCTCCAGCAATTCATGTAAAATGCTGTCAAAGATGCTGAGATACATGCTAAAACTAATGAGATATCGTAATTGCCTTTGCAGTTTTTTGCCATGGCTGCAAACAGGTTAGGTTGGGCTGGGCAGGCAGACTGCTGTAAAATACACCTGTAGGGTATTCCATCATCCTAAATCACAATCCAAAACAGCCCAAAATTGGTGAGAAGAGTCCTGCTGTATTTACTCTACAGTTTCTGTGTAGACAGAATTATGCGCAGTTCACTCTTGCTTTAAATAGCAATAATCATATCACTGAAGGCTGCTGCAAGCATCAGCTGTAAGCAATAATAAAAATGGCATCTAGAGACGTGTCCCCAAGGGTTGTTTGAGGCATAGCAAGTGGTGAGGACTCAAGTAAGGTCCAGTTGTTTCTGTCAAGGATTTTATTCTCTGCAGCTCTTCTGTTAAAATTGGATCAACAGACTACATGAAACTGGCACTGCTTGCTAGTTTTGCTCTGGCCTTCACAGAACACTGCTGAACTGTGTGCTATTGTTGGCCTATGAATTGGAGGGATACTGCCACTGGCTTTTCTTCTTCTTTCTTTTTTTTTTTTTAAGACAGTGGCAGCTGCTCTCTGTACCATATTAATTGGAGGGAAGGAGATAATGAAACCCTTGCAAATTACCAAAAAAGTGTAGCTAAAAATACAAGTTCCTTTCCTGACCCGTCATTAGTATAATACATGGGTTTAAGAAGAAAATCCTCTGAACATATTGCTGACAAACTATTGTTAACGCAGCGTGTAAAATAACTTACAGTCATGCGAGATGATGAATACCAGTCTGAACAGGTCAGAGATAATTTAAGGGTCTAAACAGAGCTCCGTGTTCACGTCTCTGCTCTGGATTGCTGGGTGCAGAGAAATAAATTATAACATAGAAGGGTTGATACTTTTGGTACTGTGCCATCTGACCCTTTATTAGATCCCATGGCTGTTTGAGAGTTTCCCAGTCTAGGGGAAGGCAAAAGCAATAAACAAAAACTGGGTATGACCCATCTTTGATTTTGTCTCATGCTGTTCTGTTGGAATGTGCTGGTGGGATCTCCTAAGCTGCCTCTGGCTCTTGTGGGTTGGTCTATAGAAACTGGTGTTAGAGGGATCCACTGCAGAGCTAAACCCCAGTCCAGAATTAGGTTAGCAGCTCCCCCAGTTGGGACAAATGCAATCTCTCTGGTCTGACGTTGATCAGTCTGTGCTAGGGCAATGGGGTCCCTGTCATTTGAGCTGTCAGTGGTTTCCAGGGAGCATTGCCTGAGGGGAGACCAGGGCTTTGTAGTTTCACTGAATGAGACATGGTCTCTTAACACTTCTCTTTCTCTCCGGTGAGGTAGGATTTTTTGCATGGTCTTGAGGCACCATTAATATCTTGGAAGAGCCTGGTGCAGAGTATTCCAGGAATCTTGCCATACATCTAAAGGACAGTGTAGTAGGTAGAAGAAGTTACTGAACAGAAAAAAAAAAAGTGCAACCTTTGCAGGTCATCTGTCTTTGGGGTGAAGAGGGAATTAGAAGAAACTGCCTGGAGAATTGTTCTTCAGATTAAAATCCTTTGCCTGTCTTGTGTTCACTTAGTTGTGCATGGTTTTTAAGCTGCGTTATTTGTCCTCTGCCATCATTTGTGCAAAGCTTGTGCTTCTCTGCTCTGCTCCTCCCTCCCTGCTTTTTTTTTTTTTTCTCCCCTGGACTCTGTGGCAGCGGTCTGGATTATGGGCATGGGCAAGGAGATGCCTTCTCAATCACTTCTCCACAGCTTCTCCTAAGATTATTAATCTTTCTTTTTCAAGCCCACAATTACTGTTGAAGACAAAGTATACTACTGCTGTCTGCTTATCATGTAAGCTGTGGCTGTACTGTTCAGCTCTGTGTCATAACTTCCTGCCTCAATTTTCCATGTTGGTTTGGAAAGCTTTTCTGGGATGCTGTACTGAGTCATGCATTAGGCGTATGACTGGCTGGCAGAGCACTAATTCTGTATGCTCCTCTGAGCAGCAAAGCACCGTGCTCTTCCCTGCTGTCCCATCAGCTCCTGCTGTACCCGCACACTGAAGGGGGAACAAATCCTTGTCGGATTAGGTCTCCCTGTATCATTTGTACGGTGAGGAGCAGTCAGGCAGTGGGCTTTGTTCTGATGCTTTGCTCATGTCTTTATGAGGGTTAGAGAGATGCACTGCCACCCTGTTGGGATCACTAAACAAGCAGTTGATGTCACAAATCCATAAAGATATTCCAAACCTGCTAAAACACTCCTGACATGTCATCTCTCTTGATGGGTAGCACAGTGTATTAGTTTTTCTTTCCAGAAATGCTTTTCCTTTCTGGTTGTATGCACAATGGAGTTCTGTGTTTGAGCCCATCACCTGAAGCCCTGGCTGGAGAGCAATGGCTTTGCTAGGTTTTGCCTTCCTATGAACGTGTGCATATTCGCCTCTCAGCCTGAGCAGGCAGTGTAGCAGAGTAGCCATCAGTATGATACTCTTTTTATCAGTCTGTGCTCTTGCGCCTTGTAGACAAGACATCTTGGTTTGCAGGAAGGAGCTTCAGTTCTGAAAACTAAGGAAAAAGACAGAAAAAGTGCAAATCCCCACCCAGTGCTGGTACAGGACAAATCTTCCCGATTGGTTTGTTCTTTGGGACAAGAGCTTGCTGCTTCAGCTCTGCTTTTCTTCCTCACTTCTTTGCATCTTTCTTTGAAAGACCAAAATACCTCAATCTCCCCACAGACCTAGCCACGCGCACCCTCTGCCATAGGAGCAAAGTATACTCTTTCCCTTCAGCTGGGAAGATGGATTTAATCTGAGTCAACCCCCTTTCCCTTGTCTCAAGGACCAGCATACCCTGACATATCTCTGCAACCTGAAATCTATCTTTAGTAAAAATCAGCAGCCTGTGCTTTAATGGTTCATGACTCATCACAGTGGTTTACTCGTTCCCTCAAATGAAACCTTGTTGAAAAAGCAGCTGCAAGGCCAGGCTTATTTCATAGAGATGACATGAAAGTGGCTAAAATCACCGTACTGAGGAGCTCCAAGTAAATAGCGTGGTTAATACACTGTGTCCTGGGCAGTTGGTAGAGACAGGACGGAGGCAGGTATGCTTAGAGCTGCATCTTTACTGCTTGCAGTGTGAGGGGTATTGGAAGCCTTAAAATGGCTTACAGTCACAGTATTAAAAAATAATAATAATAAAAACAGACACAAAGCAATCCTGCTGTTCTGGGGCTACAAGTATCTGAGATTGCATATTGGGAAAACAGCCATGTTATTGCAGATGGGAGCCTTATACCAAAGGTATAGGGTTCCCAAAATAATAGGAATACACGACGTGTAAATTTCTGCCAGACAAGCAGAACAAAGCTCTCCTGCAAGGCAGAACAATCCCTAGGGGCAGGCAGAACCCTAGGGTGGTACGGCACCAGGTAGGTCTTCTGCAGTTAAGAACACGAGTGCAAGTGCTGCCATTAATCAAGACGTCACTACTAACAATGTTTTAGATATGCTGAATTTTAGCAGTTGAAACATAAAAGGAATTGTGAACACATTCTCCTGCTTACAGCGGTCAGGTACTACTCTGAGCTTGGTCAGTAAAGTAACGGTCTTTTTCCTTTAGTCCAGAAAAAGCGAAATTCATGACGGACTGTGAAAGTTCATACTCCAGCTGGAAGTTTTCTGGAGGCTTTCGAACTTGGGTCAAGATGTCCTTGGTGAAAACAAAAGAAGAAGATGGTAGCGAGACGGTTGAATTCAAACAAGAGGTAAAAAAAAAAAAAATTACTAGGCAAGAGGTTTTTTTGGTGACCTCTTAGTTTATTAAAAACTAGTTACTGCTATGGTTTCAATGATAACTGGCCAACAGAACCAGTTCTTGGGGAAAATAGCAATACGAGTTGGGAGAAGAATGCATGAGTTGGTTGGTTGAGTTAAACATCAGGAGCTTGGGTTTTTTTTTGTTTCATTGTATGCATTATGCCACTTGCAGCTGAGCAGTTTTGGCTGTACAGTTATTTGCATTTTTTTCTTAACATAGAGAGGTTCTGTAAAAGTGTAGATGTCTTGATGTGCGTGGCTGTTGGCATGGCCTAGTGACACATCTCAGGGAAACATCTGCTAATGGGAAGGCCAGAAAATCCAGGCCTTGAATGTGTTATTCATGACACCTGTAGTTTGAGGTAAGGGTCTGAAGAGACCGATAGAAATATTAACACTGCTAACTTCAGTTCAAGGTGGGGAACAATTGCCAAAAGAATTGTCTAAATAATAGCTGGTATTGGAACAAGGTATTGTTTAGGCTGAGGTTGAAGAGTTAAACATAAAAGCCTTGTATCCTTTGTAGCATTCTGGTTTCTGCTTTATGATCAGGTTTGGGATTTTTAGCTGTTGAGTATTCTTAGAAAGTTCTTGCATCATTTAAAACTAGAAAATACGCAGGTGGAAGATGCAAACATAGCTAGAGATGAAATGAGTTTGATTTTCATTCCTGTCCTGTTCATGCTAATGGACAGCAAAATAGCAGTGCTTTGAGTTTGTTACTTTGCTCGCAGTCCTGGTTGGAGAGGAAGTGTCTCATCGGTGGTGAGAAGTGATAATTTTAAGAGCAGTCCTTTGCAAAGAACGTATCTTGCACAGACTACACTTTCTCTTAGTCCATCATACTCTTGGAAAGAGTACTTTGGAGATCAAAATGAAGCAGAATCTTCAGTTCTTGTATCTTTAGTTCTCACAGTTAGGGCCTTATGTAGGAAAGCCTTAAAGCAAGAGCAGAGCTATGACTGGGAGGTGGATACCCTTCTGCTCCGCTGGAGGAGGGCCAGAGGCAAAGATGTGCAAGTCTCAAACTAAAGCCTTAGTTTGGAGAGGAAAGCATGCCTCAGTCAGCTGCTGCCATGTAAACACTAACAGCAGTTATCTGTCTCTTCTTCATCACCTACAGCTCCATAGGTACTTGCTTAGTGTAGGATTTTTAAAAGTCCTCCTTTGTGTGCCCAAGTCCAGTGTGTCACAGAGTGGAAACAAAAGGCTGACTCAAACTCAGAAAAAGCTGAACTTTTTGTAACCATAAACATCCATTTAGTCCAGCTGTTACGGACTCTCTGATCATGTGGGTAGATGAACTCTATAGGGATTTTTATTTTTTACTTTTTTAAAATAAAAAAGTAGGAAATAGGAATCAGTACAAATGTGAATGTTGTATTTCAGATCCCTCTTAATAATATGTTAGAATTTGAAATAGCTCAGACATAAATTGCACTTGCTTTGCTTGGCAGTACAACATCTGATCAAATTGCATAAGGAAGTCCGTTAGGCTTTCAAATCTGAAACTGGGAGATGGCACACCAGAAAGATGGATACAGATACTAGGTCAAACAGCACAGTCAGTCTGCTAACTAACCCAGCAGTCATTTGTCTCTTCTTCCTTTTCCATTGCCTTCATTTAGCTTTGTGTACTGTGTGTTTCCTGGTGTGCAGTTTCTTGAATGGGTGTGGTTGTGATGGTACAGCTCATTTAACCGTGGCAGCGTAGAGGTATAGAGTAAGTCTGCAGCAAAGGTGTTTGACCGGAAAACATGAGATGTGCAGCTCCCATGTGCTCTGAATGGACGCATGCAGTGTTTGAGCTCCTGCTCCTGTGTGTTTGCAGCACAAACTCTGGTCAGGGCCGGTCAGGGTGTGTGGAGAAGACCGATGGAAATCTTGAAGTAGTTGTAAAGGAAACTAAGCCATGGAAGACAGGCAGTTTTTGTAGTAGGTCATCCCTCAGTGTCTGCTGAATCACCGTTTGTATCTATAGTTCCTGTCACAACCTTGAGATGAAGTTACAGAACTGCTGGATTCGTTAACTTCCAGTGTAGCATTAAACTCATGCAGGAGAGCAGCAGTACTCCCTTGTGCACGCACCACGGTACAAATACTCCTTTGAGGGCTGGAAATGGGAGCAGTCCTTCCATCATTTGCTCAGCTGTAGCTGCAGTGTGCTTGCCTGTTAGGTAACTGCCTGGCTCTTGAGCGGTTCATAGTGTCTGCTAGCAGTGCAGGGGTCAGTGCAAACTGTCTTGTTACTGCCGATGTGCCCTTGGTGTAGTTCCCCTCTGGGCTGCGGGGTGTATTACAAGACAAGACAAATGTTTATTCTGAGGCCTGATGTCTTATTACTTTCCTAATTGTTGTTCTTAAGGCTATGGTTTCATGTGGCTGTAACATCCATGTGGTGTCCTAAACTGTACCCTGCTTATCCCAGCTCTGTGCAATTGTGCTAAACCTCTCTGCCAGTCAGTGCTAGTTTCAAATGGTAACCTAGTTAATGGGCAGTGCGGGAAAGTATGGCTTTAACCATTAACATCTGGGCTTCTTTCCCTTCCATTTTTCATTCTGCACTTCCTGGCTTCTCCTAGCTGATTTTTCAAAAAAAAGACTCTTCCTTCCTTCTACCATCATGTAATTCCCTGGTAAATAAAAGTAACTTAGCATTCATTCATGAGAACTTCTGAGATGCTAAATTACTCTAAGTAAATGAATTTTGTAAATGAAATTTCCCCCTGGAACGGGAAAAACTACGTAATAAAATAAAGCCCCTGGCTACTACTGTAAAAATGGTATTGCAGTGTTTTACTAAGTGAGAAACAGGAAAAGAAGATGAACATGAGACAGATGGGGAAACTGCCCTTGCCATATTTTGGGAGTCTATTGTTCCAGGTAGAGAGGAAGGCTGAACTGGAGATCCCTACACAGCCTGCTGTTTTCACCTTCTTACGAGCCTTTTCTGTTGCACAGAAGATTCATTATACCCCTGAAGAAAGTAACCTGCACATTTTATTTTTTTTTTTCTTTTTCCCCTCTCTCCAGACTAGTGTGGTTAACTATATTGACCAGAGAACTAAACCAAGAAGTGACCAGCTGTTTTTTGTGGTATTCGAATGGAAAGATCCTTTTATACAGACCGTTCAAGATGTGAGTAACCTAGGCCCTTTTTGAATCACTGTCTCACTGTACATGGTCATGGTTCTTCTGTGCACATGCCTCTCTTACCTCACTCCAAGGAGAAAGGCAGAGGAGGAGTGAGGTTACTTCTGAAATTTCAGTCTAGGCACCTCCTTATATCCAGTAATGCATGTTCTGTGGAGGTCAAGGCCAACTGGTGCCTTTCCTTGGCTTGGTGATACTCTGCATTCTGTTGCGGCCAGAGGTACTTGCAGCCAAGAAAAAGGATGTCTCCTTTGCTCTAGCAAAGCATACCTTCAGGTCAAGTCTGAACTTTCTCCTTAAATAAGTGTGCTTGGGTTAATGACCTTTTTTATTAACTGACAAGTAAGAAATTGAGGCTTAAATTAGATATTTTTTTAAAAAATGTGTGTTTTTAATCTCTTATTTGAACATCATTTGGTAGTGCATTAAAATGCAGAAACAGCACCTTGACTGCAGCATATTGAGCTGAATTTTAGAGGTGTGTGATATGCCAGATAAGACCACTATCACTCACTGGAGTGCTTAAAAAGGGTGCAGGTGTGCTTTAAGCATGTGAGCGACACCTTGTTTGCTTAGTGTGCACAGGGAGAAGGTCAGCTACAGAAAAACACCCTCCCCAGAACAATGTAGAACAGCAAAGTATGCAAAGACAATCTGCTTAAAATTTTGCATTTAAAAATCCAGGGGGTTCTTGTTTTCTTCCCTCGAGTGTGAATGCAGACCCTGTGAGGCCGAAGGTGGTAGCTGGTCTCTTGCACTCCAGCTGTTGTGTCTGTGCTGGGGCTGGGCTCGCTTCTCAGTGCGGGCACCTCCTCAGCCGCAAGAGCCCAGTCCTGCTCCCAGAGCTCTTGCTCCTCTCTGCCAGATGGGGTTCACAGCTCTGCTGTCTTTGAGCTGAAAGCTGCCCTTGATCCTGAGGATTGGGATGGTTGTTGCCACAGTTCACAGGCGCTGGCAGCCAATGCTGCTGCTTTCAGGAGGATTTACAAATGCAGAAAGCCTGTGTAAGCCCTTCTGGCTCTGGTGGTGACCTACTCATGCTACGCTCACGCTGACCATCAGAGTTGCAGACTCCAGGGTGTGGCCCAAAGCTGTGGGCTAGTTTGTTGCTGCCTAGGCCTAGCTCTGCTTGCTTCATTTGGGATCTTAGAGGTGTGAGGAGTATTGCAAACTATAAACAAACTTAACTACTCTTGAATGAAACATAGGTAGAAATAGAAACATAAAATACTTGCTGTAGGTCTGCAAAACTATTTGCTGCTATTAAAGCCTGGTTTAGCATTATGGTGTTGTCTTGTTAAAGCTTTCCAGTAATTGCTTTTTAGCTTTATCTTTTGAAAGAGCCATCTTTAATGTGACTGCTTATTTATGTAACTCTTTACACATTTACTGTATTATTTAATCTTAAACTGATCAGTTTAACTGTATCTCTAAAGTTCTAAACAATTCGATAATCTGAAATAGTATAAAAGGAATTTAGCAGCTAGTACAGTGTGTTTTCTTCCTGATGGAAGGAGTCAGAAAAACCATGATATGAGGCAGATGTGTGACAGCACTACAGGCCCCCTCTGGAGCGTAAAGGAATATGCTGTAACACACTTCTGTTTGAAAAAGTCAGTTGTTTGTTAGTGAACAGGTATAATATATGCTGAGTCAGATGAGGGGAATAATATTTTTAATCTCTTTCAGATTATCACAGCAAATCCCTGGAACACGATTGCTCTTCTTTGTGGTATCTTCTTGGCTCTGTTTAAGGCAGCAGACTTTGCTAAGCTAAGTATTAAGTGGATGATCAAAATTCGAAAGAGACATCTGAAGAGGAGAAGTCAAGTAATGAACCACATAAGCTGAGGCTAAGACTGCCTTTTAACAGACTGCCTTTTCTATCCCTTTTAGCAGAAGGGATAGAAAATAACTGGAATAAACTTTGATCAGCAATACAGCAGTTAAAGATGCAAAACAGGTATGGTTTCTTCAAGAAAAATGATGGCTGAGGAACAGCCAACTGAACTGGCCATCGAACTTCAGAAAGGAGCTAACTCTAGGACAGGTCTAACGCACTCATGCTTTTCTATTCCAAATTTAACACACTTTCCTCAAGAGATGAGGGGACCAGGGAGAAGGAAAGAATTCACTAATGTTCAGAAAGTCAACACTGCAGCGGTTCCAAAAAGTTCTAAAGAAAGGGAGAGCGTTTGAATGCTTCTGGAACGGGAGACCATTTAACTTCCGCAGGAGCTGACCTGTATCTGCTGCCGTAATGCAGTTACTTCCGTGACTGCGTTCAGTGGAAGGTAAAGCACTGACCAGAACGGTCTGGCCTCCCCTCTCCAGAGTATGTGTTCAGACAAAATACACTGGAATTCTATTATGTGTCATTTTTGATTTAAAGTACAGTGACTTTAATATTAAAAAAAATCCTTCAAATAAAATATTGTGTACATTCTTTGAAACTCCCTGCTCTCAGATTCAGCTTTACAGGAAGTAGTCCAGGCAGGAGTATTATGGCAAGAAGATAAAGTAAAAACCAAAAATCTATTCCTGATCAGTCCAACTCAAAGTAAACTCAACCAACTCAGTACCTGGGCATCTGAGCTGACTGTAGAGGTCAAAGTCTGTCTCAGGCTGTTGCTCTTCCCTTTTTCCCCAACTCTTTGCTAACAAATTAAAAAAAAAAAAGTCTTTCATGAGCCTGGCTGATGGCTACAGGGCAGCAGTGCACCACTGTGTTTGCACTGAAGTTTTTTGTTGAAAGGAAAGGAGCATTTCAAGTCCTTACTACTAAGTAAGCATATCAAAAGTGTACCCTCCCCCTTTTTTTTTCCTTCTAAAGAAGCATTTTGGAACAATACTTAACTACTTTCAGCTGATTTCCAGAGCAAACCAAGGCACTGCATTAACCAAACAGCCTTAAACAAGGGAGCAACAAGTCACTGTAATAAGAACAACGAAAGAGCAGCCAACAGAGGCAGCATCTGAGTTCTCCAATGTCCAGAGAGGCGAGGGCAGGAGGAGGTTACAGCCTACCAGCCACTTCCAGTTACTGGTTTTACCTCTTCGCCAGGTCCTGTGTTGGTGCTTCAAACAGCTCATAATTTGCACATTTGGTCACACTGAACAAACCTACTTTTGGAAGCAAGAACAGGTGGTGTTCAGTCAACAATTTGTGTTCAGTATCCTGCAATGGAAGGTCCAGCAGGGCCAATACCCTACCTGCCTCAGGTGAGGTAGGTTAGCATGGTGCAGAGCAAGTGACTGGTTCTATGACAGGAGAGTACCAAAGACCAAACACTGCACTTCTGAAGCAAACTCTTTGAGAGCTACTTCATCTGTAGGTGCTTGTGTCATGGGGAGTGGGACAAACTCTGGGCCAGGCAAGAGGAAATAATGCCCCTGCCTCCCTCCTTAGATCACCTGTATAAAAAAAAAAAAAAAAAAAAAAAAACCAAACCCCACCTGTCGATCTTGCTCTGTAAGAGCCTACAGTGGTAGGAAGGCATTCCACTGACCTCCCTGGTCAGCTTACAGTCCTTTGCTTTCCCAAATACACTGCTGAGGGCCTCTTCTACAGATAAGACAGAGACAAGTGAGCTTTCTTAACTCCTTGCTGTCAAAGAAACACCCAAGTGTTCCTTTAACAAATGATATTACAGCAGCTATTTCTTGGATTTTACAAAAATATTTAAAAATAACAATTTGATCAGGTACTAATGCATGCATACTGCTGCATTTTTGGGTTTGTTTTTTTTTCCGCTAATGAGGTCAGAAAAGGTAAGCTGGAAGACAATTTAGCCCCAGAGTAAATAGGAGGTGTGCCTAAATAAACAATGCATTCCTTTTTGCAGCACTTAATGTATTTTATTATTTAAAAAAAATAATCCTATAGTAGTCAGCTTGAGTCACATCTCAGCTCTCAAGTTTCATAAGGAAATGCTGTCACTAGAGCAGGCCAGCTGATTCCAGGCAAGAAATCTTTCTTTTCTATACTTATTTACAGGAGTGATTTTAATAGCAAGCATTGCACAATTTGTTTGGCATGGCCTCTTGTAGCTACAGTGTTGTTTTTCTATTACTTACTCTTGCTGTCCGCTGTCCCTATTTGTAAATTTTTGAACAAGTCCTAACAACTACAAATACCAGTAATTTGTTCTTTGTACCATTCCAAGGTAAGTGTTAAGATTCCCCAATGTCTGTATATTTCTATTTTACATCTCAAATGGAGGGGCTTATACTATGGAAAAAAAGGCACTGAAGTACTAACCTGAGGTAACTGTGTCTGCATGACTGTCATCTTCCTCCTGAGCTGGCACAGTGCACGCTTGCAGGCCTCAGTGTTTAACGCCTGGTTTCAGGACTTCAAGAAACACAATGAAAAGGAAAGGATTTTTCCTCCCCCCAACTTTTGAGCAGCCACTTACCATGGTAGAATCTCCTTTGGTCAGCTGATTACAGAGTCTTTTTATATAAAGCTGACATGTACAGAGTAGCAACTAATTGGTTGTGATCAGATGGAGCTACTGGAAGCATAAGTCACTTGAGGCAGTCTTATTCCTGTTTCCTCTGTGAAACACAACTACTTAGACACAAAAAAAAAAAAAAGTGTAATAAAGTCAACTCAAACAGTGTAGTAAAGACCTCCCCCCTGGAAACTGCTTGAATTAAGTCAGTAAAGCAGCCAGGCAATAGGTAGAACAAGCCCTGACCGCCATCTGCTCTGTACTAAACAGAGCAGAACAAAGCCTTCACCCCTTCTAACAATGAAACCCCCGCAGCGCCCTGCACCTCCAACATTTCTGCCACTCAATGAAAAGCCACGGGTTATTCAGACACATGCAGTTAAAAGGTTGTTTGTAAAAGCCATTCTAATTCTCCTGGTCTTTATAAACACAAAGATGTGATATACAGCACTAAATACAAACATAAAGACTTTATTGAATGCTGCTCAGTTCCCCAGAGATCTTTCATTACAAAAGTTTTCCACACAACTGCAACTTAAGAGATTGGAATGGTACTCTGATAAAAGATGTGAAAAATACTTGATCAAGTAAACAGACAAGACTTCTATTGTCAAATTTCCACCTTTAAGAAAGAGACTGCATTTTCTTTAAATAAAACAAGGAACTATTTATTGACATCCTTCTCTTCTTAGTAAAAAAGAAAATTAATCCCGATTTTGGTCTCGTTCTTCAGTCTATGAGATGCTAAAACTAATGCCAAAACATCCAAGGTGGTCTCTAGGAGACCAGCAGTACGCTGCAGGGAGCCCTTGGGCGGACGAGGAGCATCATTGATGGGCTCTCTAGAGGAAGCCCCATCCTCAGCTGTAGCAGGAGGAAATATCTAAGCAGCCCAGGACCAAGAGGCAGTGAGAACAGGGTGGCAGCACTCACCAAGGGCTCAGTCACGCACATGGACCACCCGAACCTGTTCAAGCTGACTTTCTCACCCTACTTTGCCTCGTTCTGGTGTGAGCTTTATACAAATCTAAATCTGAATCCAATCAGGAATTCAAGGACAGCACCACTCCTTTCAGTGCTGTAAGGGGCACATACTGAATATCTCGAGTTACTGGTAACGTACCTTGGTTTTATTTGAGAAAATACAGCACAACTAGAAGCCTTTTCTATACTCTTAACCAAAGTATGCAGCAATGTGAAAAGCACATATAAAACAAGGAAAAATGTACATAGCAAACTATACCACCCTATGTGCAACACAATCAAAAATTCAAGTCATAATTCTCACCACTCCCGTAATTATTTCACTCATTAAGGATGATAATTCAGTTCTATGAAACATTGGAAGTGACAGTATATCAATAATTAGACAAATTTACAATATGCTGTGGTAATGACATCACTTAACTGCTGTATTTAAATTCAATTCTTTACATTTGCCAGAGAAAAAAAAAATTGGCTGCCTATTATACTGATGAGGTTTCTTTTGCAAATCCTTATATATTTCAAAAGGGTACAAAACAGTACGTCTGCCGAGTCAAGGTGGTTATTTCTTTTATTTGGCACTTGTATTGTGTGCATTGAGCACATTGTGAGTGCTGTTCTGCTTTTCTGCCATTGCCTTCTTAAGCTTTAACTCCTCTAGCTTTCTCCACAACTCTTCACGTTCCAATTCTTTCTTTTTCTCTCTGTAGAAAAGAGTGAAACATCAATTTCAGATGTGCTTTAAGTGCAATGTAGAGATGCAGTTACTTCACAACTGTGATTTACATCTAGCAATTCCTCTTGAAAGTTTGTCTCCAAAGCTATTTTTAGAGGCGATTACAGTTTCCTCTATTGAAAAGCGAGGTACAAATTGGTACCAGTTAGTGGTAAAACTGCAACTTTGTTCCAACAAACTCAGACAACTGCTGTAGTGTGATTTTGTACGGATGACTGCAGTTCTAAGGGAGTTCTTTATCACATGCAAACAAATTAAAGGAGTAAGCATCTTAGGGGGAGACCAGCACAGCTGTTGAAAGGAGACTTAGCATGTGGTCTCAGCTGGCCCAGGATAACGTACGCCCTGTCTCCCCTAACTCCAACAGAACTGCCTAGTCGGTTAGCAGGGTAAGAGAGAGGTTGTCGCTGAGCTATGAAGTATTCTCCAGCTCAGCTTTGTCGAGACAACCCACCCTGAAGCACCGAGAGCCAGCAGCTAGCAGGCCCTCACAGCAGCAGCTGAGCCCAGTCTCCTCACAGAGGAGATGGGGCACTCCCTGCCCAGGCAGGACAGGGAGCTGGGGCCTTCCTGCTGCCTCACCAGGGCTTCAGCTCCCACCACACCACCAACACACCTGCGTGGGTGCTTCTCACTCAAGTGACACTCAGCAGCAAATATTTGCTGAGCAGTTTCCCTACAGAACCCCATAGCTGCAACAGTTAAGTTGTTTCTTTTCAGATGGTTTTACTCTTCTTTTTATTAAGGCATTAGTTATCTTAAATATTGTGTTCTTTATCTCCTTTAAATCCACTCTTAATTCTAGAGATGTATTAGAATCATAGCGTCATAGAATGGTTAGGGTTGGAAGGGACCTTCAAAGGTCATCTAGTCCAACCCCCCTGCAAGGAGCAGGGACATCCCTGACTAGATCAGGTTGCTCAGAGCCTCGTCCAACCTGGCCTTGAAAATTTCCAGGGATGGGGCTTCCACCACCTCTCTGGGCAACCTGTTCCAGTGCTCCACCACCCTCAGTGTAAAAAATTTTTTCCTAATATCCAATCTAAATCTACCTCCTTCTATTTTAAACCCATTACCCCTTGTCCTGTCACAGCAGGCCTCACTGAACAGCCTGTCCCCATCTTTCTTGTATGCCCTCTTGAGGTGCTGGAAGACCGCTATCAGGTCTCCCTGGAGCCTCCTCTTCTCCAGGCTGAACAGCCCCAACTCTCTCAGCCTGTCCTCACAGGAGAGGTGCTCCAGCCCTCTGATCATCTTCGTAGCTCTCCTCTGGACCCTCTCCAACAGGTCCATGTCCTTCTTATGTTGGGGGCTCCAGAACTGGACACAGTACTGCAGGTGGGGTCTCACCAAGACAGAGTAGAGGAGGAGAATCACCTCCCTCAACCTGCTGGCCACGCTCCCCTTGATGCGGTTGGCCTTCTGGGCTGCAAGGGCGCATTGCCGGCTCATGTTGAGCCTCTCGTCCACCAGCACTCCCAAGTCCTTCTCCTCAGGGCTGCTCTCAATCCATTCTCTGCCCAGCCTGTATTTGTGCCTGGGATTGCCACAACCCAGATGCAGGACCTTGCACTTGGCCTGGTTGAACTTCATGAGGTTGGCATGGGCCCACCTCTCCAGCCTGTCCAGGTCCCTCTGGATGGCATCCCTCCCCTTCCAGCGTGTCGACGGCACCACACAGCTTGGTGTCATCGGCGAACTTGTTGAGGGTGCACTCTATCCCACTGTCCATGTCGCCAACAAAGATGTTGGACAGGGCTGGGCCAAACACGGACCCCTGAGGGACACCACTCGTGACTGGTCTCCACTTGGACATCGCGCTGTTGACCACCACTCTCCGAGTGCAGCCATCCAGCCAACTCCTTATCCACTGCGTGGTCTGTCCATCAAACCTGTGTTTCTCCAGTTTAGAGAGAAGGATGTTGTGCGGGACAGCGTCAAAAGCTTTGCACAAGTCCAGGTAGATGATATCCGTTGCTCATCCCTTGTCCACCGATGCTGTTACTCCATCATAGAAGGCCACCAAATTGGTCAGGCACAATCTGCCAGTTCCCTCAGGACCCGCGGGTGGATCTCATCAGGTCCCATGGACTTGTGCACCTTCAAGTTCCTCAGATGTTCCCGAACCTGCTCTTCGAGCACAGTGGGCGGTTCTTCATCCTCGCAGTCCCTGCTTGTGCCTTTTACAGCTTGGGTGGAGAGACAAGAGCCCTTATCGGTCAAGACTGAGGCAAAAAAGTCATTGAGTACCTCAGCCTTCTTCCATGTCCCGGGTAACCAGGACACCGGTTTCCTTCTGGAGGGGGCCTGCATTCTCCTTGGACTTTCTTTTATCCCCTACATACCTATAGAAGCTTTTCTTGTTGTTTTTTATATCCCTGGCCAGATTCAGTTTCATTAGGGCTTCACCCTTCCTCACCCTATCCCTGGCCACTCACACAGCCTCTTTGTTGTCCTCTCAGGCTACCTGTCTCTGCAAGTCAACGTGCATTTGGAAGAAAAATGAGTACCTTTGTCTCTCTGCTTTATATGAGCTTGTAAGTTCATCAAAAAGCTTGCCATTCATTTCCATCAGGGTTTTCAGCACATTATACACCAGTGCCACAATAGTTCTAGAACAGAAGGAACACAACCATTAGATTTACTCAACACAAAGTTAACTTCAGTAAACAAGTGTTCAATTTCTTTTTTGGGCTCTGAGCTTCTTATTTAAGATACTACTGTAAGGTCAGTGAGTTTCTGAAACAAAATCCTTTACTATAATTTCCCCTGTAAATTAATAAAATGCATATTTAAACTTTCTTGAAATGGCTGTTTAACCTTAAATTCCTGACTCCTGCAATTGCACAGGATATAATTATTGGTACTGTGGCTGTACTACAAAGCCATTTGATTACGTTAACATTTAATAATTTTAACAATTTTGTAATATTCAAGTAAGGAAATAGGAGAGTCTAGAAAAATAAACTTCTGGCTAATGGCTTCAAGACTGGGCAAAAGAATGCAGCAGAGGAGCCACAGGCGCATGGTTTAATACAGCTACCAAAAGCGCTACCAGAAGCGTTTCTGGGCGCAGATGGTTTTGCTGCGTACGCCCCATTAGAGAACTGAATTGAAAACATCAGATAATGGTTTCTGGTACCTTAGTTTCTTTAAGAAACTAACCAGCTTGAGCAATAGTGGCTGTGCCTTTACGTGGCTGTCCATATTTCCATGTTAGGTATTACTCTTCTTTTTTTGAAGGCATGATATTTCAGTAAGTTACCTTAAATATTGTGTTGTTTATCTCTTTTAAACCCACTCTTAATTACATTCAGAAATGCAAAAATAGCAATGAAATTAAACATTAAGGAGGTGCCTATCATTAAGCTTATCACTAATCAAAAAAGTAAGGAAGCTGTCTTCTCCATCTTTCCCCTCGCTAGCAGTTCACCTTCACACAGCAGTATGGATTGTAAGGCTGTAGAGCAGGGGGCCGTGCAGTCTTGTGACCTTGAAAAATGAGTGAAAGAAAAATCTAAGGAAGTAACCAGAGGACCAGGTTTGCCTTTTCAATACGCTCTGTCCATTGTGGCACAAGGAGATCTCCCAGCTATTCTTCAGAGGCCCTATGCTCATTCCAAACACACAGCACACTTAGCCTGTCTACATGCCTCTTTTTTTTTTTTTGAGCACTGGCTTTCATGTGGTTTGAAGACAAAAGCTTATTCAGGGTTTCAGTTTTCTGAGAGGAAAAGCATGATTTTGAGCAAAGTAGTTAAGCCCCTATCAGACAGTTACGTGGATATAAGCACATTACTCTGCCCTCCAAAACAGATTATAATGAGAAGGTCAGACTTTCTTCCTCAAACTTCCTCATCCTCAAGGTATACAGTTATCCTGTGTCTTTCATTTCCTTCATAAAGAGCAACTTCTCTCTACAGCTATGGAAAGAGGTCCTAAGTAGTAAGTAAGAGGACCTTCACTGAAGTCCTAAGTACTATTAATGCGCCAAGAACTAGTTCTCCAAAATTTATGTTCAGTCTCAACTGGTACATTTGCAACTAGACACGCATGATTTCAGAGTCTGTAAGGGCTTAAAACAGCTCTGATGTAACTTCAAAGTTGTCGGAGGCTCCTGCCTACCCTGGCTTTTGCCTGTACAAGCTTTACACTGTAGAAATTGACTTGCAACTCAATTCAGGATGCTGGACACAAGCAAACTTTGCTTTTGAGTATTTCAGTGTAATTACTGCTTCTTTCAAATGTGATATAAAAATACTGACATTTAACCTGTGGCATAAACTGTAAAATGAAGCAGTCACTCATTTCTTGCTCCTACCATACTTCATAGTGGGAGGCAACTGCTCTTCTCTGATAGTATCTTTCTCCCTCTTACCTCCCTGGGCAGCAGTAACTACCTAGGAAGACACTGACAGAATTCTGTTCCTCTGAAGTGGGAAAGGACAGCACGTCATAATTACAGCAGAAGCATCCCTTAGCAATTGTTTTGGTCTCAGTACTATTAATTTGCATTTGTAACTAATGCATAAGATCAAAGGTGAGTACAGGACCAAGACTGTCATCAAATTCCCTCATACTTTTTCAATAAATTCTAGT
The DNA here is from genome assembly GCA_009806455.1 of Tetrax tetrax. NCBI lineage: Eukaryota > Metazoa > Chordata > Aves > Otidiformes > Otididae > Tetrax > Tetrax tetrax. The sequence continues at coordinate 325,272 of WHYT01016540.1, forward strand.
TCTCCATCATAAGAATGCAGAACAGTGAAAGCATGATACAACTCAAATGACATACATTTTAGTAACCATAATCTCACTTCATCTGATTTAAATAAAAATGAAATCATATTTACAAGCTTATGATCTGAACTTGAAATAGTGGACAATTTATTTATGGTATTATAAATATAGAGTTAAATAAAGATAAACATTACATACGGATTCCAGTGTTCTTTGGAGATCTTGTATAAACTGCCAAACATAATTGGTAGAATTTTATCAATGTTCTCCTCAATCAGGCTAAGAATATATTCATTATTCCAGAAGTACAAAGCTCTTTCTGCAACCTGAAACACAAAGTTTAGGGGTCAACAACCACAAAATAAATTACTACAAGTGATTTTTTTTTAATACTTTTTTTTTTTTACCTGAAAATGTGAACTTGATACACACTTGGATATTTGCTTAAATAAAGGCTCTTCTATTTTTTTGAATTGCGTCGGTTCTATTACATCTAAGATTTCTTCAATTTCACCTAAAAACATTACCTGTTTGTATAAAAGAAATAGATCAAGAAGTATGAGAATGTTTTCTATCTCCATTCTAAACAGAAACAAAATACCCTTTATACATTAGTCATGAATCCTGTAACGAACACTGTACATAATTAGAATGCATTTGATATCCACAGGTTTTTTGCAGCCTGAAAGCAGTCAATCACCAGTTTCAGCTCGCATCTTGGATTGCTTCTTTTGTGTAATTGCTCTAAACACTTCACAGAACTGCTTCTGCAGAATATGTTTTTTACAGTTAAAACAACCATGCCAGAACATTTTATTTCTTCGAGAATGGCTGCAGAGGTTACCATTATCTGAGATCTCCAAAGTAGCTTCTGAAGTGATAAATAGTTAATTCCCGTTTTAAATTACGGCCAGCAGAACACTAGTTAGGTGGCACAGAAAAATTTAGCACCACTCACTCAAACAAGGACAACAGTGTTAAGAACCCCACTTCTAAAGAGCTGTCAGGAGGTGGGATCTGGTGGCACAGATAAAACTCCTGATTTTTAAACTCATTTTAACTACATCGAAGAAACCAGAAAAAAAAAATTAATTTCCCAAGACCATTTAAAGTTATTTTTATACTACAGAAAAAGAATGCATGTATGCTTTACCAGACACTTATTCAGCATCTCAAACGCTAAGTCTGTCACATTGCAGATTACTACCTCCAGCCTGGTCTGTATCTACTAAAATACTCCTCACCTCTGAAAATTGTTTCTCTATACAGTATCTTAATGAGAACGCAACTTTTAATATAGTTTTAATATAGTAAGAACAGACATACAAAACAATTGCACGGAGTTGCAGGACACAGATGAGTGCCTCAAGAAGCTTCAAGAACTGCAAGTTTTCTGCAAGATCTCTTGAAAAGCAAAGCAGAAGTGAGGTATGTGAACCTGCCACACTACATTGTACATCACAGCAAACACCAGAATCAAGACAAAACCAACCTCTTTCTGACTGCAAGTTTTGGGCCAAAATTTGAGCAATCCTCTGATTACCTAAATTAAAAATACAAAAAAGTTAAAGCAGAATAAGTTTCTATTACATATTTGATAAGATTAAAAAAAAAAAAGTATAATTTGCTTTTCCTTATCCAGAGCTCCAGTGAAATTTGAATACAGCTAAATGTAGCTCCACTGAAAATAAGTAGTGTTGTGTCCTTTAAATATTTATCTTCTTTAGGTTATCAGAATAATTTAGACTCTTATCACAAGTCTTTGATTATGCGTTCACACTCTGCTCCCATCCCAGTACATACATTAATTGATAGGCATCACAGCATCAAAGCATCACAAAATGAAGTTAACTCCCCTGTGGCTAGATTTCCCAGACTTATTTTTGTCTCCTACTCATCCATACCTCGGAGAGCACCTGCCTTGGCACCAAGGTTTGAAGCCCGAGTGCAAATGGTGTACGCTGACTGCACAAACTGGGCTACACAGAGGAGTCATGGTCTCTGCCACTCCATCAGCCCCCACAGGTGACAACTTCGCTGCCGTGCCCCTAGAGGCAGAGCTCCCTGCCTGACTGGCCAGTACAGACCTGGCCTCCTCGCTGTCCCCCACAGACAGAGCAGAAGAGCTGGGAGAGACAGCACGGTGAGTGGGTGAGGAGAAATTTGAAGCTCTTCCATTTCAGTGCAATTACCTGATTTGGCAATCCTCCACTCACCCACTTCTCCACCCTCAAGGAGTCAGACTTGCATGAATTAATTACACTTGTTTCTCTAGATTCACAATTTAAAGTAGTTATGTTAATACACTTTAAATCTAGGGCCATTTTCTGTTAATTAGCTGAATGACTATTATATACTGTTGAGATTCTGTATCTTTAAAGAACAAACCTGAACATTTACAGGTATAATAGCTCATTCTGCCAACACCTTCCCTTACCCCAGAACAATTCAAGTAAGCAAAAAATTTTCAGACAAGGACATCTGCCAAAGAAAAGCTGTGAGAACGTACTATTCACCCCTAATTGGAACATTAATTTACTGATCTTGAAAGTGTAAAATTGAGTTTGCTGGAAGAGTTCTGTTTCCAGCACTTGTTATTGTAAAAATGTTAAATATACTTCGCTACACAGACTGATATTCTCAACTTGATAAAGAAATAACATGTTTGTTCTGAGTCTAACAGTGCAGACCTCAGCAAGATACCTACGCCTTGCTCCTCAGAGCATCAGTTTCCAGCTCGACTATGCTTTCATATTAAACAGCTGATACATGCACATTTATGTTCAAAGATTCTATTCAAATAAATATCCAGCATGAATGCAGATCTGAAATCCTGCTGCTCTTACTACACAAAATTCTTAAGATTAATAATTCTCCTTGAACTACAAAATTCCCATAAAGGAACTTAGAACAGTAGGCACCTACTAGAAAACTTATCCTATGTACAAGGACGGCATGTTTCGCCTGATTTCTTCAACGTAAAGGCCATTGCATTTAGCAGGGTTAGGTAACAAACTCTTCTTGTCAGCTTTGCAAACATCAGGACTGACCTAAGGCAGACTACCATAGTTACAAGAGCTCGGATTGAATGTCCTCTAAATTGACCCTGAGTGACAATTCCTGCCAGAAAAATAACAGTAAGGTACTTGTGAAGACAGCCTTCTGATGGAGTTCTCAAAATATTACTTGACCTAAAGCAAAGAAATTCCAAGTGCTATCTTATTGGTTGCCCCAAATTTTAACATCTGCTTTTCAAACATTTCAGAAAGATTGCAGTGAGTTCTTGTATCTTCTCCATTCTGAATTCATCTTTACTGATGGAGATGCAACGAGAATTGTAAATACTCTAGTCCAGATGAAGTCTCAGAATTGCACTATGGCACTCCTACTTCAAAAAGCCCTACCTTCTCGCTTCAAACTTTGGGCCTGGATCCTGCATCAGTTTTGTAAATTCATATCAGGAAGTTCTGACTTGGTCACATTGTCACTTCATTAATCTTGCAGGTTTTTATGTACTACCCATCTTATGCTCACATCTCAGCTTTAACTGTCAAAATGACTAGATTGTTTCATTGCTTGGCTAAGGAATAAGGCTTCTACAATTCCTTGCTCCCCATCTTATCCATCAAAACAAGCTTATTGACAAATATAGCTGGCAACACTGCAGTACAGGGGGAAAGAAGATGCTTCAAGCAGACAAGGCAACTTTATAGACAGTCAGGTCTACCACCTTCCACCACCTAGAGAATAACTTGTCTTCTGATGAGAACATCAATACTTAAGTGGCTGTGCAGAAAACAAGCTTCCACCCAAAGAGTGGTTAAGAGCTATGTTGTTTCCACAAGGCTGTTTATATTTTTCTTTTTATAGAAAAAAAAAAAAAAAAAAAAAAAGAAGATTCTGCATAAGCTCTTCATTTTTCTGTCACAAAAAGAGATAAAGTATTTAAATATCAACATATCCCTAACAAAGACTTCTGATTGTCCAACTAAAACCAGTTTCTGTCCTAGCTGGTCTGACATCAGTCTGTGTCCCACGGGCTGCTGCACTGCCCCGAGCCTGCATTCTTCCTTATGGACATTGCACGAAGCGCTGCAAACCCCTTTTCAGCTGAGCTGTCAAGATGTATCACGGGAGATTCAGTCTGGCAAAAGCCACCGATGCCGGAAGCACCTGTACTGTAACTGCCAAGAGGCACCCCAGTAACTGAAGAGACTGAACAGAAATATTGCCTTTGGAATTTCAGAGTCCTTTCTGTCTAAATAAAGTATTGTTATTCTTTCCAACTTTTATTTTGGGATTGTTTATTCTCTAAAGTATTTCAACTTTATGCAGTGGCTAGGCACAAGCCATCAGCACCAAAAATATTGAAATTTTGGTTCTTACCAGGAAGGAATACAGTTGTTGGAGGTTTTCTCCTATGAGGTAGGATATCAGTGGTTCAAACTTGTTTAAGTTTGTGCTCTCTCTTGGTCATTGGCTAAGAGAACTGCCCTTTCAAGCCCAGAGTTTTCTTGACAACTATTCTAGATTCAATTTTTTTTTTTTCTTTTAAGAAAACTCAAAAACATGTATGGATCATTAAGATAGCACAGACAGCACTGCTATATACAATTCTAACAAGTTACACTGAAATATTTAGTTAAAGACAGAAAAACATTCAACTGAAAAACACTTACAGGCTCTGTTAAAGTTGTATCTTTCTCCAGGAACTGTACAACACAATAGGCGAGCTAGAATGTAAGTCATATGATTATTTAGTTTAAGCAGACACTGTTTAGACATTGCAGTATAACTAAATATCACAACTTATAATGGAAGCACTTCAGATCGGCGGGGCAGGGGACCCAACCTAAAACACCCCTAACACAGCCATTTAAAATTCTTCCAAACTAAACAGCAATTACAGCAGCAAGATATACAGGCCTCTCTATCTTACAAAAACTTCCTGCATACCAAAAAATAAAAGTATCTTTTTTTTTTTTTCCATCCTAGAAGGAAATTACTTTTAAGTTGAACAGATATTTCCCTAACTCAGATCCAGTATCCAGACAGATTTTTCTCAACCTCAATTCATGTATTAACATTAAAAAGCTATAATTCTCAAAAAAACTGTATGGCGTAAAAAAAAAAAGGCAATACTTTCAGTCAGAAAAAAATGCTTTAAAAAAAGGTTTGACTGAGCACATATGGCTCAAGTGCTAGACATCTACAGCACGCAACACTCAGTGATAAAATTACAGGGTCACAAGAGATCAGGCAGCATCTGTCCAGCTGAGCATCCTGTCCCCAGCAATGGCCAAGAACGGCCTGTGGAAGAGCGTACGAAGTGGGGAAGAATGATGTGATTAAGTCACCACCATGCTCTCCCAGCCTCTAGTGATTTTTGTCCAGGGATCTCTTCAGGCCAAGCGTGATATTGTATGTTATATAATTATTTATTGTTTAGTTACTCAGCACGTAGTTAGGTAACTAAACAACCATACCTCTGCCCAGTACAGACACCATACAATAATCCTATTACTGAAGTAGTTACAATCCTAAGTCTAACCCACTAAAACTGATTTTAAGAAGTCATAGTATTTTTCATCTCACAATATAAAGCAAAGACAAAAATTATTTACCTCATTACACGTACATTTCAATACTTAAGATGCTTGAATTAAAACATTACCTTTCAATTTAAAAAAAAATGTTATCCCAAAGCAGATAATGGCAATGCTGTAATTACAACAGGTCTAATTTACTTCTTTTACCCTTAGCCTAAGGATGTATATATGTAGATTTAAAAAAGAGTAAGTGTCACACATTAATCTCATAAAATCCCATTACATATATTGTACAGTAACACTTTATTGTTCAAAGACACAAAGACTCAAATTTAATTCAGCTTTACAGCTTTAACTTTGAAGAGTAGGCTCAACATGTACTGTAGCAAGAAAGCAACTAGGCCACTCCTGACTTCAAAGCAGATTTAATATTGGTTTACACCTTCAGCATAACACGAAACCAGAAACACACAGTGCTGAAATTACATATGGCTCCAGTGGTTTATGAAGGGATAGACTGAGCAGCCTGGTCAGCAAACCAAATGCTACTTCCAGGTACACAGTACAGCTGAATTAATAGGACCTTTTCAGTTCCTGATGAACGGGATTAAACATATCCTAGGAAAAAGGAGAGCTTGCTGTACTGATCTGCCAGTGGGAACACCTTTGTTAAGTGACTGGCCCTCTTATTCCACAGAGCAGCCTATTGCATAGCAATAAACCACAAAGTGATTTAATTAAATTAAAACTTTATATGAGAATTAGGAATTAACTGAGCTCTTGACTTGACCTTGTTTGTAGGCTATATAATCACAATGATTTCACTTTAATTACAAACTCACTTCCTTGTCTCTTCAGTCTATAAGGAGTTATATTAGCGAGCTGACTAAGGCAACAAAGCAAGTTTTTAATTAGCCATAGCAGAATTACTTGCAAGTTTGCATCAAATGTATTCAATAGTCAAGTGCCATATGTCTGGAAAGGATATACTTTATTCCTCAAATAAAGTGAACATCTGGGCAAAGTATAAGAAAGGAAGTCAAATGAAGAACTAAAGCATTCTGACAGCATGTCATGGATCTACATAATTTCCAGCTGATCCAGAGAGCTACTATACATTTCTGTAATTTATATCCAACATTCTCCTCCTCTCCCCATCACTAGAACGGTTTTAGAAATAAAAAAGCATTTCTGAAATAAGTACCTGGCCATTCCTTCATACACAGCATTCATATGTAACAAAGGAAGTGATAACAGAACAAGGTCCTGGGATTAAATGAAGCTTAATGTGTGACAAGACTAGCAAGCAAAAAAGCTTCCCACTTCAGTTGACATGACTCTGACTTGCTGTTATACTCTTTCACTTTTAATATATGCAAAATATTATCTCAAAATTAACATTTAGACATAAGATCTGTAAGACCTTTTAAGAAAACAGTGACTGAATTTGCAAATATTTTGATACATTGTTATTATAGCATGTACTGCTTTAAATCTCATTAGTTTCAAATGCAAATACAAAAAACCCCACCATTCTTAAAAATAGGGAAAAGCTTACCTGTGCATGAAACAAAGCTAATCCCTTTGCAGTATGCATGGGAATCAGAACTTTCATAAGGAACTGTTTGTGTTCTGCTTTCAGTGGCAGTGCAAAACCATTGATAATACTGAAAACATGAATAAGCAGGATTTATTTTTATTAAAAAAATAATTTCTTCCTAGCAAGACAAGAATTTCTCAAGAGACACTCCATTTCTGATTCAATTTCTAAACCTGATTATTCTGAAGCCATAAAATAGCTCTACAGATGCACAACCTTTAAAACATTGGTAGCATGCAAGTTTAGGCTCTTGGTAGGAAAACCAGAGAACCACAGTACTGTAAAGTATTTTTACCGTGATGCCCAGTAAGTAAAACAGTCTATGTAAGTCTTGCTGTCTAACTGTAAAGCTTAGGCAGATGCATCAGGAAGCTGATCCATTTCACCCACTAGCAACTTGCAGAGAAAAAAAATATATGGCACATAATTTTGAACTATTTTAACACTGCAGTTTGAGCATTTCTTTTGAGATTGTTTCCCCTTCAAAACAAAGTTAAAAACTTGTCTCATTGATTCAGTAACCTTATTTTTAAGAGTTGATGAGTCATAGCACAGACAAAAGTCCTTCAGAAAGAGGCTGGGGTTTTTCTTTCACCAACCTATATTTTAGATATATTGAGAAAATAATGGTATCCCTTTTACTTGATTTCAACAAAAATTTGTTCCACAACATTTGGATTTTCAGTTAGACCAGCAATATTTATAAAATTTTATACTGTGAAATATATGTGACAGTTTTGGAAAAACAGTAGAATAGTACCATAAAAAACCTTCAAAGTTAAAAAATTAAACTACTGAAATAATGTCAAAGAGATAACTAAAAAACCCTAGCACTTATAAGGCTTTCCTGAATAGAATTTAAAGAAAACCAGCCTGCTGAAGATTAAAGTATTTCATTCAGCATAAGGGCAAAAGTTAACATTCATTTTCTGAATCAAAGAACAAGTCATCTATCAGATAGAAGATAAGCAAGAGTAGATATTGCTGACAAACAAGGGCCCTTGAGAAATATTTTGCCAGTCATCTTTAAAATTTGTACTGAAAAAGAATAAATTATACTCTATATCCTAATTTAATATTCACATGGTAATCCAGACAGTATTAGATTGTATCAGTGACTGCACTTCATCACCTGCTACTGTAATAATTCTCTTCCCCTCTCTCCATTCCTAAAGCAAGAAAGCTGAAGCAAACACCCACAATAACATTTTCTATTTTTCCTGTGTCAGATCAAACCAAACTTACCTTCCTAATATCTCAAGAAGTTCAGCAACACCGTTGAAGTGCTCCGTTTCATATATAAACCTGTTACAAAAAAAGAGAACCATCAAAAATCAAAACAGGATCAGAGTGTCCAAAGAAACAACCTTTAATAAGCTTGAAATATGAAAAAGCCAGATCACAGACCACAACCAGGTCTTTCATTTCAAGAATAAATCACTGCAGACCCAGACCATGAAGGCAAGATAAAAATATTCCTCAACCTAGGCACACACACACACACACATACAGCATACCTGAGGAAAATGTTGTTAATCTGTTTCCTGATGAATGCTCTTAAACCAAGGAATTTTCCATAAATTCGATGAAGAACTGTCTTTAGGAAATCACGTTCTCGTGGATCTTCACTGTCAAAGAGCTCCAACAACTTTGAAAATGAAATTAAAACTTATTACTTTTGAAAGACTTAAATTTTGTTGTGTTACTGACTTGAGTTTTATCTTTAATTTACAAGTTTACATTAGAAAAATTAGAATCAATTTAACCAAAAATTTTGTTTAGATGTCAATATTATATTTTCAAAATTAGATTTTTAATGAAGCCGATTATTTTTTTAAAATAAATGCAGCAGCTTCATTCCTTTCAAAAGTCTACATAAAACAAAGTCATTCCAACAACTATCACACTCCCAAAATAAAAATGCAATTGTAAGAATGAGATTATCAAACCGTAGGTAAGCAGTTTACCTTTGGTCTTTAAGAAATCAGAATGAATTATATCTGTGTCAGATATTTACAATTTTTTAATTAAAATCCTGTACTGCTTATTTTGAAAAGCTACTGTGTCTTGAAGGTTAAGCAAAAGCATTCCTACACAAGAAATGTCACAATTAGTGATTTAATATGGAACGGGTCATAAAATAAACAAAAGATACGTAATTACTAACTAATCCTCTGCTAACAGACTAGATGCTGCAATAAGCTAGCAAGATTTTCCACACGTTTTTTCTTGTAGAAATTTTTCCAAGGATACAGAAAAGACCATACTCAGTTAAAGACATCGAAAGATACTGGAATCCAATTACAGACCATTATTTTAGTTATTTTTTTTTCCTGCACGTCCAAGTAAGAGCATATTCAGAAATGCTAATGCACTCAACAAGTTAGTAATTCGGCTCAAGCAGTCGCTACAGTCTCCTGCTCAGTCCAGGTCTGTGAGCTTAGGTATGTCTACACTAAGCAGTATAAGCAACTGGAAACAGCCTTGTTCAGGCTCATTTTTATATTTAGAAGGAATTTCTCAGGGTCACCACTCCACTTTTTCTCCATATATAGCTAGATGTTCATTGCACTGTCTTTCTTGTACTCTAGAGAAAGATCAAGCGAAACGTCAGGAATTGAAATTCTGCAACATGGCTCTTAACAGCTACAGGTCAATTAGTAAATTGGATACCCACAGCCAATGGGCTAGCAGCTGCAGGCCTAAATTTTGTGGGGAAAGTTGAATAAAACAGAGAAGAAGGAAAAACCTATAAACAAGAACAGTAAAACAAAACAAGTGGAAATTAAATGCAGTCACTGAAGGTGGGGAGGGCAAGCGTCCACCTACGTTTTCACTTCTCACTGCTGTACTGTGATGGCCTGCCAGCACTCACTCTTCAGACACTGAGCTTTTCCTTGACAAACAAGTATTTTGGCAGGGTAAAAGAAAAAACCCACTGAGTTAACCTTGGACAAAAATTGTTAGTGTTCTACAGCCTAATTCTTTGAGAAGTTACATTTAATATGAAATCTCACTTCACTTTCTTGCTCACAGTCACTTTGCATGGTGAAGCATGGTTTTCCTATGCACTTTCTTACTTGATTTTCCTTCTGTGGTTAGCACACAACAGTAAAGAGACTGACACTATGTAGTCACAGGTTAGCAGGTGCTGGAACACATGTCATGTATAATAAGTACACTAACTTTTTTACAGAAAAAGGTCTGCTGTTAAGTTTCCCTATTATAAATTTATGAAAAAAAAACAGTACTACAAAAATATAATTAGCACATTGTTGATTTGACTGGAAGTTACAAATCATTAAAAATACAAGCTATATTTACAAATTACAAATAACTTGCATTACAAAATGCAAGGCTGATATCTGAAAAAAAGTGTTTCTGAAGTTACTAATTACATATAGCTTGTGCAGTATGATGTGCTGTTCAGTTAGCGTTTGTCAGAAACCACTGTTGGAACAACTAAAATTCAACCCTGTGTCAGCATGAAAGCTTTAATATTCTCCTTAGCTGTACAGACATCTGGTAAATTAAGCTTGAGAGGTGATCTTTAAATCTGGGGGTGGGAAAACTCTCTACATACCTGCTGTACAAATTTCTGGTCAATATATCGCTTTGCAATGCTAGGCTGAAAATCCGGGCTCTCCAAAAACCTCAGGAAAAATTCATACACCAACTACAAACATTGAAATGAAAATTTTGAAGTTAGTACGTACACCATAACACAGATCTCAGCCCTGCCCCACCACGAAGTCAGTGGGACTATTCACATGCTTAAAAGGTACAAAAAGAAACCAAAGCCTAAGACACCACTGCTTAAATCACAACCACTACTGAAATTTACTTAAAGAATTACAATAAGTATCAAGAACATTTTAATTCCCAGAAGAGTCAAAGCTTAATAAATAATCTACTGAAAAATATCACTATTAGATTAAAAAAAACCCAAGTATTACATATATTCACACTTTCTACTATATTAAGAATTTATTATGTAGAACTAAGTTACCAAACACTTATCAACACTGAGGGTAAAATTAAGTGCCCAACATTACATAATTCTTTGAACAGATGAAGAAAAATCTGCTAAATAAGTGTTCCTGAAATTAAGTTTCAGCTGCAAACGCTGAAAATGAAAAGTTGTATTAAAAAGCTGAATACACATAAACTTAAGAGTTTGGCTTAACATTAGGTTTCTGTATCCTGGACACTCAGTTCAAACAACAGGACCCTCTGCAGATTTATCTTCAACATGCTTTATATTTTCCAGTATGTTATTTCTATTGAGTTTGAGTCCCCATTCACTATAATCCCACAATGCCCACAGATGGAAAAACAGACAGAGGATAGAGATAGTGAGGGCCTGAGGTAGCAGAGAGGCATGAAGAAGCCAGAGCACAAGTCTCATATTCAAGGGTTCATCAGAAGTCCAAGGTACAAAATACTGTACTTCCGTAACAGTGGCAGATTTACAGAATACACATAAGGCATCTCTTAACCAAGACAGAATTGAGAGGAGAGTCCTGTTATGTTTAGATACATTCAGGGCTGCTTATGTTTTCAACATCTATTTCTTAACTCCATGTTAGTTAAGCAATTGATTAGCAGTAATACTGAAATTTAGATACACGAAGACATCACTGACTGGACTTCTAAATAAAACCCACACAGAGTCATACTCACAGGCACGTATTTCAACTGTTACCACTATGAGTACTTATTAAACTGATAGCCAACACCTGAGTAACTCAATTATAATTATTAAGTTCATTTGAGAGAAGTGCCTGACAATAAGTACTTCTTATCTAGAACATTTGAGATGACAGTTACTCATGCACAGCCTCAAGGAGGGTATGCTGTATCTGCAAAGCAGAAGCTCAGAAACACAAATTCCCGTTCACTTTCTTCCCCTCTGACAGATTGTAACAACAGCTTTTCACATCAGCAGTTTAAATGTATTTCAATTTAATGTTAGAAAAACTGTATTGAAACCCAAGCTTCCCTGTATAGCTTTAATTTGTCTTCTTGTGCATAAACACAATAGCACATAGCTGCACAATAGACAACATAGGACAGAACTTTTAAAAGCTTGGTAATACACAATACAAGAATATAATTTAAGTCTTACCGTACTTCATCCTCTGTCTTAGAGAGATCAACCACGGCTGTTTAAGATCTTCATCAATGACACAGTGCAATCAAAGAAACCCTCAGCAAGTTTGCTGAGGACACCACGCTGAGTGGTGCAGTTGACACAGCTGAGGGAAGGGATACCATCCAGAGGGACCTGAACAGGCTCAGAAAAGTGGGCCCATGTGAACCTCCTGAGGTTCAGCAAGGCCAAGTGTAAGATCCTGCACACCCGTTGGGTAACCCCCAGTATCAATAGGGGCTGGGGAATGAAGGGATTGAGTGCAGCCCAGCTGAGAAGGACTTGGGAGTACTGGTCAATGAAAAGCTGGACATCAGCTGACAATGTGCACTCACAGCCCAGAAGGCCAACCGCATTGTTGGCTACATCAAAAGAAGCAAAGCCAGCAGGTTGAGGGAGGTGATTCTGCCCCTCTGTTCCACTCCCGTGAGACCCCACCTGGAGTACTGTGTCCAGTTCTGGAGTCCCCAACATAAGAAGGACATGGACCAGTTGGAGAGGGTCCAGAGGAGGGCCACAAAGATGATCAGAGGGCTGGAGCTCCTCTCTTGTGAGGACAGGCTGGGAGAGTTGGGACTGTTCAGCCTGGAGAAGAGAAGACTCTGGAGAGACCTTATAGCTGCCTTTCAGTACCTCAAGGGGGCTTATAAGAGAGATGGAGACCAAACTTCTTAGCAGGGCCTGTTGTGACAGGACAAGGGGTAATGGTTTTAAACTAAAAGAGGCTAGATCCCGGTTAGATATAAGGAAGAAATTTTTGACAATGAGGGTGGCAGAACACTGGAACAGGTTGCCCAGAGAGGTGGTGGAAGCCCCATCCCTGGAAACGTTCAAGGCCAGGCTGGATGGGGCTCTGAGCAACCTGAACTGGTTGGAGATGTCCCTGCTCCTTGCAGGGAGGTTGGACTAGATGACCTTTGAAGGTCCCTTCCAACCCAAACCTTTCTATGATTCTACTAATCTTTTTAAAGATAGGAACTAGATAAATTCATTAGTCATTTGTATTGAAATGGGAAATATATGGCTGGAGGGAGGTTATTAGCACAGCTTCACAGGGATTAATTTCTTAATTAAATTTTATTAAATATTTCTGAAATAAATTCCCATACTAAATATTTCTGTCAGTGACAACAACAAAGAATAGTCACATCTGATAACTGATGATACAATATCGGAAGCTAATACCAGGACAAAAAAAAAAAAAAAAAAAAAAAAAAAAAAAAAAAAAAGTTATCAATAAAAAAAAAGAGACAAGTTGACTCTGAAGGCTGAAGAATAATGGAAAAAAAACAAAAAACAAAAAACAAAAAACACAAAACCGAAACAAAACAACCCACCCACACAAAACAGGATGAAACTCAAGGATTGCAAAGCCACAGTTAGAGATCCAAGAAAAAGCTCTGCTAAGCATTTGCGACAAGCCTTTAAGCTGAGGAAGTGTTAACCATAGGATGACTAAGATCCATCTACACAATGAAGCCACAGAAGTGACAGATGAAATCCTGGGATATTCCAGGAAGACACTGACAGTATAGATAGAGATACAGAGTCCTACACATGCTTGAGGAAACGTATTCAAACCTGAAAGGATACAGAAAAGGATGGGATGTGATGGGATAGAGCACTTTTTACGAGTGAAGACTGAATTGGGATGTTTTATTTTCCCTAAAGGACAGGGGAAGGACAATTACAGCTTCTTTCCATAAACAGATATTGGGACTGCAATAAACATCAAGCAGAACTACTAAATTAAAACATAATTCTGTAACATCTTGGTACAAGCTATCCAAGATTAAGTTTAGGTTATCAGTTAGGATCAAAACCAAGGTACCATCTCATCTACAAGATAGAACAAGTCAATATTAATGCAAGACTTCAAATATTATGACTAATCAGTTACACGTCTCATTTCTAATATAGGGAGAATATGCATTAGTAACCATTTGAATGCTTCATATAACACATGCAATTCCAGAACCAGGAGTGTCATTGTAGTTCTTAAAGAGCTTTCAGAAAAAAAAAAAATACAGTACTCAAATTCAGTTTCTGAGCTGTATCAGGGAAGTTTTGTGTATTGAAGGAGTATTTCTCCAGTTTTGATGCTTACAGAATCATCTAGCTTCCTGATAATTAGTACCACTGCTTCTAGAATATGTACAGCTGGTAAAAGGCATAGAATAACTAGAAACCCTTGGGAGATCCATGAAGTTTTATCTGAGGCATTTCAGAAAGCAAGCTGCAATGGTCATTTCTGGATAGTCAGCCTCTCCCTTCTCCTGTATGCTAATATTTGCAAGCTTAGAAGCATAACAACAACTATAAACTAGGGAGACAGAATGGATTCTAGCCACAACAGGTACCAGCTACTCTTAAAAAAAGGGGGGGGGGGGGGGGGGGAAAAGATGTGCTCAACTTTCTTGAGTTTAACTGAAGCATTACCAGTGGAAATAAAAATCAGGGGAAAACTGTTGGATTTAGTAGCTTTGGTTCTCAAAATTGGTCTGCTTGGGTCAAAGAGCTATGAAATATTACTCCTGTTATTTAAACCTTCTTTCTTGCAGAGATCACTAGAATATTACACCTTTAAGCTACCAATTCCACCAACTCTGCAACTCCCTAAGCTTTAAAATACACTGGCTTTAATGCCAACCTGCTCAATCTAGTTTGCTGTTCCAAACCACTCTGAGTGTTGCTTTAAAACAATGTCTTTCAAGTGGCACTCATTTTACTGAAGGTCTAGCATCTTTTGTTGTGACTACACACACTGGCAACTTACTAAGCCATTATCTATCATTTTATTTTATAGAGAAATGCCAACAGATTCAACCAGAGAAGAGCAGAGATTCAGCTTTCTTTCCTTTCCCTCACAGAAAACTAGCTACCTGACTGCCAGATCAGGATAGGATTCTGAATTTGTTTGCAACTGAGCAATCACAAATCACAGCCAGCCAAAGACTTCTTTCCCAGCAGTTCTTTATACTATACCAAAAGTAATAATGGGTTTTGATATCAGGGCATGGGAAGGAGGGGAAACAGGGGTGTGCACGCCCCTTTCCTGAATACACCAAATTTGACACTTCAGCAGCTTTGCGCTCCTGGAGGGTAATTAGTAAGTTATCAAACTCAGTCTTCTACCATCCAGTAGCACGTGAACTGTAAAAAAAAAAGGAGAGGAAAACACAAACTGTTCCCGTTGTGCTGCAATGAGCAATCTATTCCAAGGACAGGATGAACAACTGATGCAGGAGAGAAATCCACCATCAGTGATCAGACAGCCTAGCAAAAACTCATTTTGAGAAAGGCTAAGGAAAAAGCTGAAAATAAAATTTCAAATAATAACCAAGGCTACAAACCTCTTCCAGTTTCTCTTAGACAAGCCTTAAGCACAACTGAACTGGTTGCAGGAACCAGTCTTTTTCTATATATAAAAAGAAATATAGTTTACTTATGACCTAAAGTGAACCAAGGTAATATTTACAAATTTTACTCCAGAGAGATAGAGGCAGTTTGAAGTCAGATGATGACACTACTGAGTACAAGAGACATTTGCATAGCCCTTGCACTCTCCCACCCCTACAAAAATCAAGCCTCTTATCTAGTTCAGTTATAGCCATTTATCCTATGAATTGGAATCTGTCATATGTAAGAAAGATAATTATTATCACAGTCTTTAACCTGCAGAGTTATTTTTTGTAATAATTTGTTTCTTACTTGGTTTAAGTCTCAAATACTATCCTGAGCATGTATTTTTAATAGCAAATACTAGAAGTCCAGTTTTTAAATAAGAGCATTTGTTGATACATTTAGAACTAATATTATAGGGACAGAGTAGCATTTTAACTCTAAAAGGAGAGACTGGTATGCAGATGTGCAGTAACTATTAATCTTCTACCCACTACTAGGAGTTGCTACACAACTTTTATTTAACAGACACTACTTGCATAAACTCAGCAACAAACTACTTGAGACATGAACATGGATGATTACAAGTGATTTAGGTTTGTTCAACTTTTAACAGTTAATTAAAAAAAAAATTTCAGCAGTATTGCAAGTCAATCACATGATTGACATCACATGACAGCAGTGCTATAAAAATCACGAGATTGGCACAGGAGTGAAACAATAGAATAATTAACCAACTGTTGCCAAACAACAATGCCTATATTGTAAAGTTTTTGCATGAAGGGAGAGAAGAGGGTAAGAAGGATGAGGAGATATCTATTTCTTGCTTGAAAGACAAACGAAGGCTGCTACTCCATTTTTGTAGCAAGAAACAAAACTGTTAATATCCACTTATATTTTATTGAAATCACATCAAAAAAGTTGCTCAAGTGCAGGAAACAAACCTGTTAATATAACTATCTAAAATATCCATATATTTTTAAAACATACATATACCACACTTCAACATTGCAGTCACTCTGTTAAAAGAAAAGTATTTAAGCAATTGGGAAGGATTTACATTCTGCCATATTTATACATGTTAAGAAAAGCACCGCTTTTTCTTTCCGCTCCTAAGTACAGAAATTCAATTGTATTATAAAAGTAATTTTGATGTTATTACCAAAAGCACAAAATTACTCCAGTATCCATTCACAGTTATTGTCTTACAAGAAGACTTGAAAATACATGAATCTCATACCTGTATGTGGGGCCATGAGGCTTCAAGAGTTGGTTCATCTTCTTCTGGATCAAAATCTGGGTTATCACTAGGTGGAAGTGTTCTGAAAATATTAGAACTAATCTGCAAGAGAAAAAAAATTGTTTAATTGCATCATTTCTCATGCTTTCACACTCAGCAAGGTACTGCTTTTATCCCAAAATTACATGAAACAAAACCATGTTTAAATAAAGTAATATATAGCTTATTCTTTATTTTTTCAAAATTGCAAAATCCAAACAGCCAAAAGTCTGAAAATCATAACAAAGTAACTTTTGCCTCAACTGTTTTACAAGTTTGTAGCCAGACATGGTCATATGTAAAATGTTCCTCTGAACCCAAAGTTAAAAGAAAATTTCAGTTTCCCCTTAGAAGGACCAGTTTTTAACTATGTGACACCGAGATCTGAGGTCTTATATAAAACAAATACAGTATGACTAACCACTTATGATTTAAACAGAGCTCTCTTCACATGTAAGGCAGACAATCATAAAAGTATATCTAACTTTAGAGTTCTTAATTTGAAGATATTTCTCACTTTCAGGTAAGAACTGAAGAACTGTTTACAATTTTTCACCTTTTATCATTTCAAGATGTTTCACGGCTTTGAGAAGTCAGAAATACGTAACAACTGTAAACTTTTGATTTACCAGAGTAACACTCTGAAGTACTGATATAGTCATATGCCATAGTTTAGCCCCCTCAGGACCAGACTACGCAGTCTTTCGCTCACTCTGCCCACCCTCCGAGAGAATAGGGAGAGATAATATAAAAAAGGCTCAAGGTTTGACATTAGGACAGGGAGAGATCCTTAAAGGTACCGTTACAGGCAAAACGGACTCAACCTGGGGAAAACTATTTGTTTATTATTAAAACCAAAGCAGGATAATGTGGAAGAGAATAAATTCCCCCCACCTCTCCCTCTTCCCGGGCTTAACTTTATATTCAATTATTTCTACCTTCTTCCCCACCCTGAGTGGCACAGGGGAGAAGAGGGAATGGGGGTTACAGTCAGTTTATTACAGGTTGCTTTATGCCGCTCCTTCCTGCTCGAGGAAAGAACTCCTCACATTCCTCCCCTGCTCCAGTGTGGGATCCCTCCCACGGGCCACACTCCTTTGTGAAACTGCTCCAGCGTGGGTCATCTCTTCCATGGAGTGCAGTCCCTCCAGAACAGCTGCCCCAGCGGGCCCTCCACGGGCCACAGCCTCCTTCAGGCATCCACCTGCTCCGGCGTGGGCTCCTCCACGGGCTGCAGGTGGATCTCTGCTCCTCCGTGGACCTCCATGGGCTGCAGGGGGACAACCTGCTCCACCATGGTCATCACCACAGGCTGCAGGGAAATCTTGGCCAGGAGCCGCATTACTCCTCCCCCTCCTTCTTCACTGACCTTGGCATCTGCAGCTGTTCATCTCACAAGAAATTCTTCACAACAGGCTAGCAGATGCATCTCAGGATCTCTTCACATCATCCATCTCATCTCCACTTCTTGCAGCCGGGCCGGGCCAAGTCAGGCCAAGCTGGCTGCCCGGCCTGCAAGGCCCCCAAGGCTCATGCCTCCCCCTCTCTGCCCCCACTCAGCTCCTTCACATCATCTTCCTTTTTTTTTCATTTTTAGTTTTTCCCCTTCTTAAATACATTATCACAGAGGCATTATCAGGGAACATTCTGCTACCAATTGGCTCAGCCCTGGCCAGCAGTGGGTCAGCCCTAGGCCCGGCCAAGTCCACTGGACAAAGGGGAACTTCTAGAAACTTCTTACAGAAGTTGCCACCATAGCACCCCCTCACTAAACAAAACCAACACATCATATTAAACCAATTTCAAAAGGGCAAGTTTAAAAAGGTTTCTGCAGGGATTTTTCAAGTGTATAGAAGTCTGGATAGAAGACCAATCTTTCAGATGTCAAAAGAAAAATAAATGTCACCTTTTCTGCCAGATGTAACATATTAGATTTTTAAATCTCTTTAACATGAACAAAAGAGAACATGAAGTTAATTTCATTTTGGCATTCCTGTTTTTGCAGGAACATGTTTAGCCCAGCTTTTCTAGTAATCTTTCAAATCCTTAGTCTTTTCAATCAATTCTCTTTCAAATAGCTGCTAACCACCCAAGCCTACTAAACACAAAACAAAATGTTCAACAGTTTGCAGCTTCCACAGAGTCTCCAAGGTGTTTGAAGAATCTTGCAAAAGGACTTTAAAGGATCCTGAAGTCACTCAGCTGGCTCTGGATAGAGGAATCAGCTGCCTCATTAAACAAGATATAAAGCTATTGCATAAACCAACTTCTCATTTCCTCCTATGTGCTTCATTCTATGTCCTGTCACTTTCTCCTGTTGGTACCCAGCAAAGCTGCAGACACTGCAGCTCTAGAGCAGAAGGGCAATGATGTTCTGTATGGATGGGCAATACAGCAGTCTCCTAGTCTACCGCACAGCAGAAAAAAAACCCAAAACAAAACAGTACAGTTGTCCTTTAATACAACACAAGGACTTGGGATTCTGAGGCACAAGAGAAACTGGCTGGGGGGGAGAGAAGGGGGAAACTGGGAGTCAGAGAGCGTGAATTTTAATCAAGCATGAAAACCAAGACTACAATTCTGGTTCTGTTACTTGATATTGTCTACTCTTACTAGATATTCAATATAAACATCCAACTTACAAATCAGTCCCCTACAGAGATTTCCCAACCTCTGCTTGCAAGTTTTCTGGTAACGTCTCTTGAAAATGCATCCTTTTATTTCTAGGTGCATCTTGCTGGACTGAACCAGCGAACCCTTTAGCACAGAACCTCAGAGTACAAAATGAAAAAATTTCAAGCCCAAAACAAAGGCACTAACTACTGAACATACTTCTGCAGCAGAAACAAATAGCAAGCCTCTTGACCAGATCTTTAGAAAACTAATTTTATGATTTTCAGAACATTCAGTACTTCTACCAGCATTATTGGTCTCCTGAGAACATACAAAATGGAATAAACTGTGTACCATTTTTATGCACCAGCCTATGCCCTTAAAGAAAGGGTTCATTTACTTAATTATGTTTGAAATACTTTTGTTTCCTGTCTCATTTGCTTCTTTCTAATATCTTGCTAACAGTTTTGATCAAAAATGTGGTTTGGGTTTAAACCCTCATTGTTTTTCTATGGGTAAATTCTTCTCTATATCCTCTCATATGATTTAAAACATCCCTTTTCTCTCACAAGTGGGGTCTTATCCCAAATCTGTAATTTGAGAAATACAAGTCATAAAAGGCTTTTACAGCTGTATAAGTTTACACAGAAACCCAGCATCAGCTTTCTAAACTAAATTTCAGAAAGTTTTGTGAAAGTGACATCTGAATATGTGCCAGTTAATATATTAAGATACAGCAATTATTTTTATAAGAACAAAAAAGAAAAATAGAAAAAAAAAAAAAGTCCTTTATTGTCTGTACACTTCCTTAGGAGCTAAGTATTTAGAGAGAAACTAGATTAAATTCCAATTTCTGAGCATGTAGATGGGGATACCTGAAGTTTTTTTTAAATTCTGAATTCACAGCTTGAGCAAGCTGTTAGGACAATCGCATCTACACTGGGGTTTTATATGCTGGTGGGGAATGAGGGGAGGTTGGCAGGCACAAGGAGATGGAAGAGTAATGTGTACTGAAGGGACATTTCTGTTATGCTCCCAAACGTGGTGCAGGCTAGAGCTTTCTAACTTCCCAAGAAGTTTTTAAACTGAAAATATTCACAATGCCAAGCCCTAATTTGCTGTTAGCTTCAGAATACTGTCAGCTAAGAATTTCCAAACAGAGAAGACATTCCCTTTAGATGACCTAGAAAGGATGTGGACAGACCACTGTGCTACCCCTCCAAAACTAGTTGTAAGCACAAGTCTTCCTCAGTTCTTAATTCAAAAGCTCTGGCAAAGAAATTATAGGAAAATCAGGTTGCCTGGGGCACCAAACAGATAACCTACAGCCTATATCTGATACATCTGTTGATATCTGTAAGGGATTGTTGACTTTGCCTCCCCAAGATTCAGGTGACTCCAAGGAAAGTGGGCTGCTTCCTCTGCAAGCTGAAGGAAAGGTGTCTTAGGCCTAAGGAAAGACAAGAGGTTTTGGAAAGAAATTGGCTTTGCTTCTGCCATTGATGACATTCCAGCTGTTTTTCAGGGAATTTTTGTAGTCTGTTCATCCTTTACTACCAGTCAGATGACAGTTGGGTTTAATTAAGGCTGATTTCCACTTTCCCCAAAACACTATCCTTCAAACTCTGCAAAAAGCTCAAATGTTTTTTATTTTTAAGTAGTAACACTGAACAGTCTAAAATTTTTTTTAAAAAGATCTTTTAAATCTCATAGAAGTTTTACGACAAAGAAAGGCCTCAAGCCTGACACACATGTTGTTTGGAAGAAGAGACTTGTCCAGAGTTCTTTCTGAAAGCTAGTACTTCGTCCTAATTCACAGCAAAGACCTTTTCTGCTGCCAGTTGCCAGGGAGATTAGCAATACTATTCAGGCTCGGAGGGATCTTTTGTCTCAAGCTCTGAAAGAGCTCTCACTGAGTATTTAAGGCCTTCTTCATTTTCTGTCATTTTAGAGCAGAAAAGGAGATGGAAATTTGTTATGGAAGGAAAAACAGGCATCCACAGAGCCCAATCATTTGCACAACAACAATAACCTCAAAAGAACAGCTCAACAACATCTTATCGCCAAGAAAAGAAAACAACTCTGATATGAAAGAAAAGCTCCCTTCAACAAGTACGATAAGCTAGTTAGTATACTCTTTCTCCTAAGAAGAGGCTATAGAGGGCACACAGAGTAAGAAAATACTGCAATGATTCAGGCTTGCTGCCACCAGCAGTGAGGAAAAAAAGCCAAGAGGTGAACGTACTCTGTCCTTTATTTTCTTCTGTAAAAAAATATTTCAGATAGAAACACAGATTCTTAAAAAAAAACAAAAACAAAAACAAAACAAAACCAGAACTATACAAAACAACCCAGTGTCCTAGATCATTTGTAAAACTTAATAAGCATCTGGTGAAACAGCCAAAATGATTAAAAGGGTTTCAATATTAGCCCTTCAATATAATGGCAGAATTTCTACACTTATTTATATTAAAGCTCTGATCTCCCATATCAGCTGCTCACAGAAAAAAAGAAAACCTGAACAAAACCTTAAGAAAAAATAGCTTGCACTCTATAGGAAACTACAGAAGTCATAGGCCGTATGTTTGAACTGGTCTGCTTACATTCCCAATAGCTACTTTTAAAGCCAGCATTGTGTCTACGTAAACTTAACCAAAGTTAGAGAAATATTAGCCTAAATGCACAGGCACTAAACAAATTCTTTTTATCTTTCAAATTTCTAGACAAAACAATTAAAATATTTCAGATTTTTGTCAGATGCCCTTCAGTTAGGTTCCCTGTACATGGAGTACAGGCACATCTAAAACATCACTTATGCAGAATTTGAAAAGGCATATAAAAAAATCTGGGAAACTCAGCAGATAACAACCACAAATATTTTGTTTCTTATTCAACAAGCCATTTGTAGAAATTGCACAGTACAAGTCATCCTGTGGTTTACAACTCGCACAAACCACTTAGAATACTCTAGCACTAGCTCTCCAAGGCCAAAACAGTAACAAACAGCCATATAAAGTATTTACAAAGTAGAGTTGCTTTCTTACACTGATAAACCTTTCTGTTGACACTAGTACTCGCATGAATCTTTACCAGAAAACTCCAGCCTGTCATTCCACTGCCACTCTTAAATAAACAGAGACAGGCAGCACTGAAATACTGCCATTTTCTGAATGAGAATAACTTCAAAGCTTACCCAGACTGACTGCAAGCACCTGCAATATACTGTTCCTTTCATTTTAATTAACCTGAATGCATCATGTTTCAGCTAATAATTAAAAATTACAAGTTGTTTGTTTTTACAAGCTTTTTCTAAACAATCTTGTAAGTTATTATTAACATACTATATTGTATAAGCAGAATAACCAACAGCAATTCTGAGTTAGATGCCATCAGTCATAAACGGATTAATTTAAGTCATTTTATTAAAATTCAAAATATAACAAGAGCATTCTACTTACCATTTTCACTATGTCAGCATAAGCTGATTCAACAATAACTCCACGATTTGTTGAAACATATTCAACCAGTTCATTCAGTGTTGCTCTCTTAATTTCTTTGCTTTTCAGGTCTGAAACAGAGTCCATGAAGTCAAAGAGTACACAACACTGTTGCAACTTCTGACAAAAAAGATCTTGCTGTTCATTGAAGGTGGCATCTATAAAAGAAAAAAAAAAAACAAAAAAAAAAAACAACAAAAAAATCCAACTTTCAACACTTCAGTTTGTAGAAGCAAACTCAGGATTTCTAAATCTATTTTGCTGACTAAAATTTGCATAGCTATCAGTTTTTTATTATGGGGTATAATATACTCTATAGTCAGTAAAGTAATAAGCACTATTGTCAAAAATTAAAATAACTTTAAGTATGTTAGAATGAAAGACTTGCTATTCACAATTTGTGTTTCATACAAAAAATAACGGGTAAATATACAGTAGTAAATATATTTACAAAAATGAGTTCCTGAATTAACTTTATTTGAAATACATCAACATTAATAAGTACCAACTCTCCCTCACCAAAGTCATATACAGAAGCACTGCATCATATTAACCTTTCATTCATCCGATTCATCTCATTCTGTTCCCTAATCCTTTATTATGTAACCTGCTTAAAAGCTCCAAAATGTGTTTTGAAGGAACTTTGTCTTTTTACCCCAATGCAAAATACTTCACATACTTTTGCCATCATGTGATGAGTGTTTCTCTTAACAATCAATTCCAATATTTCAAAAGGATTAATCCTGAATTTTCAGTCTTTGGTCTAAATAATTTATTACAGTACTAGTCATGTAAGGTTTTCCAGCTTTTTTAGCCTAATAAGACACCATGCTTGGCTATAACTTGGCATTTTCATTTTAGACTGCAGTCTCTCTACAAACTGATAAGCAAAATTCCTCCCTTAGCTCTAAAAAAAGATGGATTATTAAGTATGGTACACTTGAAAAATTTAACACATCTTTAAAATATTGTAACTGTTCAAAAGCTGCACAACCACAAAAGCAGTCATGGTTTCAACTGAAAATTTGGTCTAACATGCCTTTTGTTCTTGTTTTTAATTGTTTGTTGGAGTTCTAAGCCACTCCAGCAACATAGCATCACCTTATCTGTGAGTCAGTTGGGATTTCACTTGTCCTGGTGAAAAAAATTTATTTCCAATTTTATCTGCAAATAAGGAATGCTCTCCTCTGAAGAATTTTCAAAACCTGCCAGACCACTAATCCCTTGGCTTCATTCATTCACTGCAGTATTGATATTAGCACTACCTTCCATCATTAGGAAATTATCAAGACAAGAAAAAGGCAACTGCCGTGTAA
This sequence comes from Tetrax tetrax, assembly GCA_009806455.1. Lineage (NCBI taxonomy): Eukaryota > Metazoa > Chordata > Aves > Otidiformes > Otididae > Tetrax > Tetrax tetrax. Next base: position 349,680 of record WHYT01016540.1, read on the forward strand.
CACTGAATACCGAAAATCATAAATCCCACTTATGAGACAAATTTGAACAAATCACAAAAAGATCTCATGCTTCTCTTTATTGTTTTAGGACTACACTAATTAAGCAAACTTCATTTTAAGTTTGTAAGTTTAAACAACTGAAACACTATTTGATAATGCCAGTTCCTCATGTTTCTTACCAAGACACCTTCCATTTAGTGGCTGGAACAACAACAGCCAACTGTGGTTTTAATATTCAGTAATTATCTGATAGAATTCTTTTGTTTCCATAAGCAAAAAGTAATTGCTAAAAATGGACTGAAACGCCTCCACTGTAATCCAAACCGCTCGCTCTGCTCTGAAAGTTCAAACACCAGAATACTGTATTGTATTCCCTCCCTTTCCCCATCTGACAGTTATGATCCTATTAACTGAGCATAACGACTTCAGTGAGCTTTTGAAAAAGCTACCAATTACTACTCCCTCCTAAGGAACAATTCATACTTTTGAATGTTAATTCTGCAATTGTAGCTATTTTTCTTTTGAATAAAAATCATGCAAGATGCTTATTTCACTCCGATAGCTACAAAGAGATGAATTGTTACACTCTGCAAAATAATGAACATCAGCTGTAAAAACATTTGTAAGTTACATAACATTTCAGCTCACATCTTCTAATACTCTGCAGTGGATTGCATGAGTAAGTATTGTACCATAGCAACAAAGCAATAACAGTGACATGCTGAGTATAAAATCCGAAAAGCCTAATTTAAGGAACCAACACAGGGAGGACAGCTTTTTTTGACGCTAGCCCCAAGCTGATAGCCAGACTCAAACAGGAGTCAAACCTACTCTTATTTTTCCTCACTATAAACTTAACTATACTCCAAGCTACAAAAGCCCAGCAGCGAGGCACAGTTAATACAGTGTATTTAATGTTCAATAACGCGAAGTATCATTAACCAAAATTTACCAAGAACTTTCAAAAACCAGCAGACAGCGTCTAAATACTTCTAACAGTGGTTAAAGCAGACTAAAGACCTAAGGCTAAAAGCAAGTAATAGGAATTCAGACAAAATAATCAAATCACTTATTACCTTCCCCAGAACATCAAAGAAATCCCTGCATTAGCCACTTTTAGTTAGACAGAGTCAAATCTCTCCTGCCATGCATCTTCAGTCCATTCATTAGCAATCTGATCTATCTCAATTAGACATGTTTTCGCAAATGAAAAACCTGCCCATTAATCTGTTTTATTACTCTTACCATTTAAAGCAAAACCAAAAGATTTTCTTCTATTCATACATCCATTTTCCATACTTACAAGGGAAATCATAAAATAAAGATAACTGCAAGAGATGAAAGTTATGTGCAACCATAGTAATAAATAAGGTAACAAGAAAGCCAGTTCTGTTGTATCAGCACTACCTGTCTTCATGCACTCGATTCTTGCTTGAGACACAGCACATTTATCCTGGGAATGTCATGAGAGGTACTAAGGGAACCATCAAGTGATTCTGGAAAATTTTTTTTGTCCGATAGTGTTCTTAACTTTTTTTAAACCCTGTCTTTAACTATCCCAGTACAACAGAAACTAGACAACTCTACACCACAGTAAAATCATATTGCAATTGTTCATTCCAGTTCTATGAATAAACTAAACTGTGCCACCATAATTGCATCAACACTGGAGCTTTTACCTTTAGCAGCTTAACCTGTGGCATGATTTTAAAACCAGTTTCAATTTCATATTTATCACACCATACATCTGAAGTTCAAGATAATTGCTTTTCTTCAAATACTCTGAATACCATAAGGACTATAGAAGACAATGTAGGTTCAAAGTAGACAGTGGATCCCTCAACAAAATGACCCTGTTGACAGGCTCTATTTTGAAGGGGGAGGATAAAAAGTGAAACCTGAATTCTATTACCAGCCTGTCCCTGAATTGCTGCATGTTGTTAGAAAATACGATTTGGAAAACAAACAAACAAACAAACAACAAAAACGAGGGAAGGAAACAAAACACGAGGAAACCTAAAGCAGGGGAAAAAAAGGAGCAAAGGCATTTAATTTAATCCTATTTAGAAGAGTGTCAAGATACATACATTACATTAAACTCTACCCCAGAAAACAGTCTATGCCCCATCTCATCAACATTATCAAAATGCAATTGCCTCAACTTTATTTTCTAGAGGCTGCTCAACAGAAATGTGATTTAGGAAATTCTTTAAATCCACTGTTACATTCCTTGAAAGGTTGGTTATAAGTTGATATGAGGTCTTTGGGAATGTGGCAATGAGATTTTGCGCCGCAACAAAAGAATGATTCTTTATCAGGTATTATGGTAGGGAATCCTAATGACAAAAATTTCCATTCAACACCAAAAGAATGACTGTAAATTATGACCCACTTCAACCATGACTCTTTCTAAGGATATTAATTGCCTCTGGTCATTTCCACAATAGATGGTAAAATGTTTGTAACCCACTAAAATAGTTCATTTAATCATTGTACTTCATAACACTGAAATGGTCAGACTATTTCTACTATTTACAAAAAAAATCCCAATCATTACATGCAGTAGCCACAATCAAAGGACAAAAAGTTACAAACAAGTGGACTTGGAAGTTCCTCCTGAGCAGAACTTATTAAACATTAAAACAGCATGATTGTACAGATTTGTCTCTAAATCAAATGCTTTCAAATTTACAAGGTCATCAATCCAATTCTAAGCATGGAATATTGAGCTAAAAGATTAACTTTTTCAGGGAGGTCCTAAACAAAATATAGATAGGGAAAGAGAGTTCACGATCACAGAGCTACCTCACTAGTATATAACTGGATACATAAACATCACCAGATCACTAGCAGGAGGATGTCTTCCCACAGTATATTTATCTCGTATACGTTTACAAGCCTTTCTCATGGAAGGAAGAGAGAGATACTTCTCCTCTCCTAACAGAATTGTTTACCCAAGATTTTCTGTACAAAGCCAGAAGAACATAACATAATCGTTGCTTCAGTAGAAGAAACCAAAGTCGATAAGTCCACAAAAATTCTCTCAAGGACACAAATTGGAAACTCAAAAAGTGTACTTTCCCTGTCAATACAAAATAAACCCTCTCAAACATTTGCAAAAATTTTCCAGGATTTTTTTTAATATCTCTAAATATTTCTAGTTTTTCAGGAAAAAGTTGCCCCAGGAAGATGCAGAAGCCAGAAAAACAACTGTGAAGTTGTCCTCTGACAGCTTCTTAAAAGCAGTTCACATACAGCCCTTTCAAACACTTGGAGGACAGTGATATTGTGGAATAAAGTACTGCATCGCTCCTTACAGCGAGTTGAGCTTTGTGGGCAACCCTACACTTCTACATAATTCCCTGACAAACAGAAATACAGAGATTGATTCATGACAGGGATTGTGCCATAATTATGCCATATTCCACAGTGACATTTAGCATTTAGTCTCTGTTGCCCGGTTACATTTACTGTGCTACATGCAGCTGTACTCACTGGAAGAATCTGCTACAGCAGAATCAAGCCCTAATACTAATATGGAAAGAGAAGCACATGTACTACCAGACATCAAGTGTTTGGTTTTGTTTGCTTTTTTATTTATTTCTTCACGTCTGCAAATTATCAACACTGCTGTACAGCCTGCTCTTTTCAGAGATACCATTAGTCTGGAAAGGGATTAGTCTGGTAAACTCTGCCCCAGCCTACATAAATCAAGCATAGGGAGTCCTGTTTAACCTCAATTTAAAACTTATTTTTGTCCTGGGGAGTTCTTGTGTGCATTATTGATGTGATCTCTTGTAGCATCCAAGTGGCAGCGTTTATGTTACAGGCATGGTAAAGTCTCGTTAAGAAGTGGAGTTTGGATGTAATTAACGTTGCATCAGGGGACAGACAGAGTATGCTTCCAGGTTCTCAGAAGTCTACATCTGCAGCTCAACAGGCAAAGTAGTTGGCTGACAATGAAAAGGAGAGAGGTCTTCCTCCCCACTACCCCCTTGCCATTTATTCCTCCCTTCACCTCCTCTGCTCCCAGTCACATCCATCCCTCAACACTGGCTCTGGAACTTGTCAGGCTCTTCTGTGAGCTGCTTTAACTCAATAACATTGCAGCGTTAGCGAGGTTAAATGGCTTCTGGAGGGGCCTGATGTGCATCAGCTCTGGCACAAGATTAGTGATGAGAGTAGAAACTCTTCTTTCAGCTATAATGAGCTGTTAAGTTAGTTCAGTGTCTCATTTGGAACAATATCATGAGGTATGAAATAACTGAAAAATCCTACCTACATAAACTTCACTGCTTTTTTGAATAATACATTTTGGTTTTTTGTTTTGTTTTCCTGTTTGTTTTGGGTGTTGTTGTTTTGGGTTTTTTTTCAATCGCTTTAGGCTCTTTTTAAAGACAAATGTAGCCCCTGTATAAAATCTCACTGTATACTTGGCTATACTGGTAGTCTATAACATACTCCAGTAACTCTGTACATTCATAAGAGAAGTTCCCACAATTCCAGCTTTTGGTAGCTCAACAGCTCAACTGAAACTAGTAGGGCTACTCAGATGAGCACTCATGCAGTATTTCAAGTATCCAACAAATCTTGTATCAGCATTTTCAGGTCTTCCACATAGAAAAACTCTGCCACCCTCAGGAATAAGTACCAGATTCACATGAACAATACCTCAAAAATACACTCTGACACTCTTCTTGCTCAACTGTCTCTATAACAATGTGTTTTACCCAAAGCTAATATACACCTTTCTCCAACCAGTTGTGCAAAGTCAAATTAAAACTGCCAAAACCAACCAACCTGCTAAAAATCATACCACCATCCAAGTAAGTCTCCATTTCCTTTTGAAATAGCTAAGAAATCACAAGTTTTGCACATTTGAATATTCTGGATTTAAAAGATTAATTCTGTGATACGTGCCAGGGAAGAAAAAAAAAAATAAATCACACATTAGGAGTAAAACTATACAAGGATAACAACCAATTACTTTTATTCACACATAGCATTGTGGTTTCCAAAGTTAGTTACAAAGTCTAGGCTATAGATAATTTAAGTCATTTACTAACAGTACTCCTGGAAAGCCATCTTCCATCCAGTAACAGATATTGTTGGTTCAGACAGCCTTATCTGCCACTCCATGTGGCCAGCAGTTGACCTCAACAAATCAGTCCAGAAAATCTGAAAAGCCTACACTGATCCAACAACACCTGTCACAAATTCTGTGACAAGACTCCTTGCAGTGATGGTAAACTTTCCAAAGGGCTTATCTAGATTGTTTCTACTATCTTCCAAGCTTTCATGTAAACTCATATAGTTAAGAGTCTCCAGCTACAACCACACTAAATTCCTTTATTTTAGTGAAGATTTGAGTCAACCAAGACACTTCAGACAGTAACAAAGTACCCTGCTGAAGTGCTTTCATATTAATAGCCCTATTCCCTACTGTCTAATTACAGAAGACAACATGCACTCAGATTCAAAGAGTAATAGAAATTATTCTCTTGGTCCTCAAAAAGTTAACTAGTAAAACTCTAGTAACCAGGTCTACTACAATTCACCTGATTTCTACTACACTTTCTCAAAAAGGAAAATTAAAGCACCATTGATTCTTTAAGCAAAAAAAACTCAAACATACCAACCATTGGAATGTGAACATAATACACCCTGAAGCCTGAAGTCATCCTTAACAAAATATACAACTTGAACAATGCAAAGGTTTCTTCAAGAGCACACCATCAGTTCAGAATTTAACTGAAATGCAGCTCCATGTAACAACAACAAAAAAAAGCAGAAAAAAATAAAGTGTTGCCCAATGACCTGACACAGTTGAATCAATGCTGCTTTTGAAAGTACTGAAAAGTTAAGCAATTTGCATATCATACTACATCTATTAGAAAATGCAGAGAAGTTTCACTTCTTAACACAGCTGAAGTGTATGTTTTCAAAAAACAATTATGCTACTCTTCTACCTGAAACAAGCTTTCTTCCACCAGTCAGCCAACTATTATGTTCCCCAATGCATTCATTTATGGTTTTGGCATACATTGCTACTGTATTTTCTGTCTTCATTTAAAAACCATCCAACGGTTGTAATGAGTGATCATATGCCAGGATGGCCCTATCTTGAATATAACCAGAGGCTTTAAGAGGTTAGTATTCTCTCCTGCATGCAAGACATTAGCCCAAATAACGGTTTCACTGGCTTGATGAAGGTGTAAGAATTTGTTATTATTAAGTAACAGTGATCTTAAAGTAATTTTAAATAGGAACCCTGCCTCTTTAAGGAAGACGGTGCTAAATTTAAGGGTGACAAATCCTACCACAGAATTAACATGCACAGCCAGGTCATTAAACAAGGAAAGAGGGGAGAGTAATTGATTTATAAAATGGGAATTTTCTCCTCTGAAGATGTGAGTACGGGATACACGGCAACCTTTAACTTAAAATTACAAACGCAGATACAAAGGCCTGAGAACTAAAACTGCTTTCCCAAAACAGAAAATACAACTTCTAAATAGCTTTTGCTATACTGAAACGCAACAAAGGTTTTTGTTACGTAAAGCATACATGCTTTCAATTAGCCCTCCCAACAAGAGGGCAAATAAAGGTCAAGGTAAAGCCCTGGGTATATAAGCAGGTCCTCTCTTTAAAGTCTAACTCAGGTTACACTGTGTTAGCCACAAATTGAAAGCACCCACAGAGAGGCTGGCACACAACAACTTGTTACTCCTGGTAACCCACTCATGTGCCAGGAAAATTAACCACCAGAAAGACCCAAGAGACTCCACAGAAAGGGAAAGAGACTACAGCCAGAGCTTCCAGAACTGTCAAATCAAAAAGATCAGAAGAGACAATCAGTATGATGCTGCTCCTGACACACCAACTGTTAATTATGCTTTCCCCAAGCACAAGAATAATCTGAACAGCTCTGCTCCCTATTTTATCTCCCTAACAGCTGTAGTACTCTGTACGTAGATTACCAGGGCATAAAGACAGCTGAAAAGCAGGTGACAAAGTTGTGTGCCATAAAGACTTAGTAAAAACTTCAGCAAAACCCATTATACAGTACTGTATTAAAAACATTCCCTATTCATAGGAACATAAACGCTTCGCTTGACCGAAGACCAGAACAAACTGATTTGCACTTTTTAAGCTTGAAAGGACAGAAACTGTATTTACAATTTAAGTTCCCTTTTTATCAAGTTAACTGCAAAACTCCCGTCTGACTGAAATTATGGTATTTTATAACTAGCAAGTGTTGATAATGAAGTATGCCATAAGTGGATCTGGTGTGAGGTTGTTTTTGTTTCGGTTTGTTTTTTTTTTTCAGTCTGCTAACTTGTATTCTTCCACAATCATCTCCCCACCTTATCTAAGTATAAAACTAATTTTGAAGATGCTGAAGTTGCTTCAGTTTGACATCACACTAGAAAATGCAAGTCAACACTACAAATCAGGTTTGTTTGCATTTTCCCAAAAATGAAACAAACACGTTTTCACATGATAAAATCCCTGCTGAGTGCAATATAAAAATACCTTTTATTTGAAACCAAAGGTTAGCTGTTTAACATTACTTCACAGAAGTACAGCAACTCATTTTGCAGTTCATTTAGCACGTAGCTATTTTAAATTTGCGAAGGGGATGTACAGGGGAGTAATTTAATAGGAAATCTGTTCCAAAGGAAACATGCAATCTAGCTTTTCAAAAGCCAAGGAAAAACCTCCTTTTCCCTGGAATCCCTGTGTAAATCTTGGTGGAAGTTACAGGTATTGGATTCATTCCTTGGATAAATATATACTTTACAAATTGGTTAAACCACTATTTCTCAATTTTCAAAGTCTTCTCAGACAAATAAGATAATGAGATATGTTATAACAATACCAGTTACAGTAGGAAGAACTAAGATTAAATTAGACTGGAAACACAGGTGAAATCCTGGTCCTGCTGCATTCAGTGAACTAACTCCCACTGACCTCAGCGGGAACATATCATCCTGAGTTTTCAAGCACTTGCAGGATCTCTTTAGTCACTTCACTTAAGCATTTAGCCTCATAAACAAAAGGTTGAGCTACTTTTCCCATCAATTTTAACCACAGTCTAACAGTTACATTCTTTCTATCAAAAACTGTAAACATAAAGTGTTCAGTAATGAGGGATCCTACAATTAAGTATATTCCCATTTGGCAAAGTCTCTTGGCTATTTTTAAACTCAATTTACACCATTTTGGTGCACCGAGTTTATTTTGCTCCTGCTTCCTACTCTTAAGGGAAAATACACAGAAATATAAATTACCAAACCTTGTCCTTCCTGACTGTAGTGTGGGACCTAGGTGATGCCTCTCCAGGGGTTTCTGGCATCTGCACTTTAACTTTTCATCTCAAAATAATAATGACTGTTTTTCTACAGAATCCAACAATCCTGCAATGCATAGATTTATTTCACATATATAATTCAAAACCTAAAAGCAATTCTCATAATTTGTTGCTGTTACATACATGTGGAAGCAAAATTTATGCTGCTTAGTAAGACTTCAGTCTTGCACGTATGCCATATTTTAAGCAAGCACAGAATTTGTAACAAAAACCACACTTTTCAAAAGCTTTACCCAACTACACTAAATTGGAACTTAATTTTTTTTTTTAATTCATGTTTATTCGCATACACTTTTGCACAGAATTTTACTTGGGAAGAAATTAATAAAATAAAAGCTGTGCTTTTACTTTTTAAAGGACCGACCATCTACAGAAACACAATAACCTGTTAAATCACTTCTAGAAGTTCACCTGTTTGTGCATCCTGATAAATCTGAAATACAACAGCAGAAATAGAGCTGTTTGCCTCTTCATATTCAGACAAATTGCTGTGACTCTTTATTCTTGCTCTTCTTCAGATCAGCCTCCTCAGCCCATCTGTCCTTCTCTAAACTCATTCACTCCAACTCCTCTTTCGGTTCCTCTGAGAAAATTTACCATGCTGCATTCACCTCTGTTATCCACAGCTTGTCAACTCTCCAAGCGCATGATGGTCTCAAATATAAATTTTTAATGAGTAATTTGAAAAAGTAAACTTGTATAACGTGTTGGAAGTTTTCCTGTTACAGTAGTGAGTAGCTTTAATGCCTTTAATTCTCAAGGGTTTGGAAGTCACTTACTAGAACATCTTTCTTTTGCAGCACTGTTCTTGAATACACAAGTGCAAATATAATTTTTGTTGTTACTCACACCTTGACCTCCCAGCTCCACAGCAAAATTTGTATTTCTCTTCTAAACTCTATCATATCAATGAAGCTGAAAAAAAACTACCAACTTGACCAAAGCTTTTCTTGGTAAGATAGTGAGAAACAATGGTAAAGAGAGAAAACTTGAGATGAGAACAAGACAGAAATATTTTCCCAATGGTGGCCAGGCAATACAACAGCATGATTTTTTTTTTTTTTTTTTTTTAAATCTATAGCCTTTTCCCTTCACCATCTTCATAGCAGCAATACATGCTACTACTTTAGCAGGCTACAAGTCATCTACAATTCTGATCAGACTGCTGTCTCTTCCCATAGCCTCCATACCCTTAAAATACTAAGGCCTAGTATCCTGCACCCACATTTCACCAGCCTTTCTCAGGTTCACTTCCTCCCCACCGCGCTACATGTATAGTAGCCAGAAGCCGTGCTACTAAACACAGTGACTGAAAGTTAATTTCATGCTCTAATCATGGTCACTGCAGTTATGTTCTCCTCATTTTAAAATTCTCATTTGATGAGCCAACTCATCTGCAATCAATTCTTGACGTACAGAACAAAAACCATAAGCCCATAAAGTTTCAGAAAGATCATGGAAAGTTCAAAAACAATGTCTGCAATGAAAAACTATGAAGAAAGTAGAAGAGAGTATGATAAGAAACATTTCCAGAAAGTTTCACAGCCAACAGGAATGTTCAGATTCTAAATACTGAGTTTACTGCAGCTTCTGGAGGAACTAGCTTCTGTCCTCTCTTCCCACTTAAGCTTCTCTAATCTGCCCACCACTTCCATACTATCCCCTCACTTGTAATACACTTCTGGGTTCTTCCTTGTAGAAAAAAAAAAAAACATTACAAGTTTTCCATATGCTTAGTTGGTACGGCTAGCAGCCCTACAGACAAGAAAACTAAATAAAAGCCATACATAGTAGCCTCACAGAGCATAGCAGATGAGTAACATAGTAAATGCTGAAGTATCTATACAGAATAACATAGTAGATACTGAATCATCAATTTTGCTACTGAGCATGCCTTAGAATTTAGACCAAATTAGATCCATTTTCATTAATAACTACATGCTAAGCTCCAAAGTACAGCAAACACTAAATCTCAAGACAGTTAATTTTTATTTTTTTAAATATCGTCACTATACAAGTTATTTTTCCTCTAGTCTTAGAAGCAGTTTGAACTGGTTTTGCTGAAACTAAGAAAATTAGCCTGAGGAACAGTTCCAAGTAAAACTGTCCATACTTGGCATGGAAAACTTCAGTCCAAACAGTTTAGCAGTGCTGTAAGCAGCTGAGAATAAGGTCTTGTGAAGAAAAATTGTAGGCAAACTTAACTATGATGAGCTCCGCCTTTAAGTCAAAAGTGTACAACAAAATATGCATCTTGTAGACAACATACTTCATTGGCCATGAACTCAGCAAAACTTAACAGAAACTACTTCAGTAAATCTCTAATAGAAATCAATGATTCAGACATTAAAAAGAAGGTCTCACTGTCAGACCAGTTTCTGGTAGAACATTTTGCCAAGGAAGTCTTATAAAACACACATTATTTACTACCTATTTATCTAGTTTGGCTGTGGTTCCAACCTTCAAAATCCACCTGCTGTTATGACACTATGAATATCATTTTAGCCAGCTAGATTAAAGCAGGAGTCAAGACTACAACGGCATAGAAGATGCATTTTATACTCTTCCCAATGAAAGTTTATTTTTTCATAACAACACGACATTTGTGTGTATATATATATATATGCTTGATATTAATTTGTCCAAAACTCTTGGTATGACACCTTTTCAAAAGAAATAAATAATTTTAAGATAGATAGATATTTTAAAAAACCCCTGTAGATTATAGTAATTTACTTTTGATCAGATAGACTGAAACAATAATTAATTCCATTTGTATTTCCTACTAACATTAAATTTAGTACCTGCAAAACTAATATCTGACTAAACTAGAAAGCAACAAATATGGAAAAAGAAATACGATACTAAGCTGGCACACAGAAGATGTGAAAGATTTAAATAGAAAAGTTCATGTGAAGACTGTCAATAGGCTCTATATTTAGGAGTTGTTCTTGATGGAAGTATATTCTAAGACCAAAAATTCAAGTCTAAGGATAAAAAAAAAAAGTCAATTTGTTAAGAATTAAAGACTAAATGTTCCACTCTGTAAAGTAGGAACAGTTCCTTACTGTAGAAAAGAAAAACTAAACAGCCCATTTTTCATGGAACTACATTAGAATACTAAAAAAATTCTTAAAGCTTTTTTAGCTATTTTAGGTTCTCCGTTTCTCAAGATTGTAACTTCACTAAACAGAAGTTTTGACTACTTTATAGTATGCCCTGCCGAGATTATCTAAATACTTCACAGAACATCCTCATTCTTCATCTGAAATAAATATTATCTCTCAAGGAAGAATTCACCCAAGACGACTGCACTTGCAAGGGATGTTGAACACAAAAGGTAGAAGATGAGGAACTACAGAAGAGGAAATAACAATGAATCACAAGGGATACTAAAAAAGGTGCAAATCTGAGACATAAAATTGTCATTTCACTTAATAAATATTTATTAAGGCTGTAGTAAAAGTAAACCATTCCAAAACTGTGAAAGACATTTTCCTTTGGGGAGCAAAGGTAACTTAATATGAGAAGATAATTCCTCCCAGTTGTTTTTAACTCAACCTTTTTTTTTTTTTAATCCCAAGCAAGCACTATATGACTCCAAACATTCAAAGTGTAAGGTTTGGACTGACCCTGACAGATTTAACAATATTAAATTTTTACCCATACGCAACCTATTAGGTCTTCCTGTAATGCTTACACAAAAGCTTAGCTTGAAGACAGCACCTGGTTTTCAGTCAAATCCAAGCTCTCTCTCAAGGGTTTAAGTAAAGAAAATACTATTAACGCCTATCTTAGACCCCATATTTGAATGCTGAAACTACACACTGGAAGGTCATCTTAAAAATGTCTTGTTCCAGTATACTTCACCACTGCAACTCTCAACCCCACAGAGACTGTTATAACCTTCGCTAGCCTATGGCCAAAAGATTTTTGGACCACTTTTCAGTTCTTCCGCTGTAAGGGCCAGAGTTCTCCTTGTGGGGAAGAGTTTAATTTGGAAGTGAATACTATTAATTTCTTTTCATGTATTTTTTCTCTGAGCATGACTTAGGAAATAAGCCTGCAGTGAAATGCATCTTCCCAAAAGCATATTCACTATTGAAAAGATCACAGAAAGGCATCAGGAAACATTTACTCATTCCAGCTGCACTTGACATGTTTGGTACACAGAA
>WHYT01016541.1:18448-31505 GCA_009806455.1 Tetrax tetrax
CCCCCAAAAAAAAAAAAAAAAAACCCCAAAAAAAAAAAAAAACCCCAAAACCACCAACCAACAACAGAAGTCTTGTTATTCCCCCCCTTGCTGTTCCCTGCCTTAAAGAACTAATTTCTGTAAGAACAGATGAAGCTAAATACAACATTTTAAATATGCCTTTATATATGTAAAAATAGCTAGTGAATAAATGTTTTCTCTTATAAAATAATCCCATAAATTTATTTACCACTAAAGCAGTCTCTGAATACAAGCCAAAGAAATATTTCTGAAAGCCTAGACAGCTGTGCATGATGCAGTTTTCCAGAAATTTACTCCAAACACTTGAGACAGAAAAGCCTAGTAATTGGAAAAAGAGGCCAGAGCCACTAAAGAACAATAAATTAAGAGACTAAAATGACATAGCAGGAAAATGGGCAGATGCATCAGCAATTATCTGATTTCAAACTAAATAAGAAACATGTCTTATGTGATAATCAGACATAATTTTAAAGGACAGATACAGGGCGTTACAAGTTTGAAAAAGGACATGCTAAATAACTTCCTTGGACCAAAAGGAGACAAGTGAAGCAAGGTTTAAGACCTGAAAATTATTGTTTGCTTGTAAGCCCACTTCTCTTAACAGTCACGGTACATCTGGTTTTGAGCACACATTTCTGCGCTCACGCAGGGTGGCCTCCTTTAATTCTAGCTCCTGAGCTTTGGGATGTAGCTACAACTGAAAAAAACAAAAGCAAAACCAAGCAAAAAACCTCACAACACCACACACACACATTCTTTTCTTTGAATCCTTTCAAGCTACAAATGTATTTTCTATTTTCAAAGAATGACAACTTGACATTGAGCAGGTAATATCTCACCTTTTGAGAGGCAGAAAAAAAAAATAAATCAGACAATGTAGTGAACAATATTGAAACACAAACAAGTCTGAGATTAGAAAACATACCTTCTAACTGATGTTTAGCAAAACCTGCTATAATAGAAATGAAAACAGGATGAATTCACATTTAATTCATACCTCCAGTGGTCTTTCTAGTGCCTACTGACATTTTAATATAAACAATAATTTGAACCAATAATTGCATTTTAGGTTTTTGTTAGCAGTTTGAGGCATGCACGAGTAAAGCTTCAAGCTTTGCTATAGACTAGTCTAAAACACAGGTTTAACGGAAAATGAGGCAAAGTCATAACCTGGTAGTATCATTTCTATGAATAATACCCTGTCTTATCAACAATTATTTTTTAATAAAAATGGGTGTTGATATGACTGCAGAATACAGTTTTTTCAGCATATTTTCCATTTAATCAGAGCCACTAGTACAGAGACTTGCAGCTGGGCAACAACTCTAAATATTTGCAAGCATTCACCCATTTTCTTTCACAGAAACCGTCATGAACCTAACAGCCTATGATGCCTTTAAGGCAAGCCTGACATATTTAATATATACAGATAGGCAGAAACAAATGTAATCATGCTACACATAACACAAGAAGTTAAAGCCTAGAAACAAGACAACTTTGTGTCTGTAAAAGACTTTTCACCCTGAAGTACCAGGTAAAATCTCTTCGAAGTTCAGCCACAACGAACTGCAAAAGCTGCATCCAGCTCCTCGTTCAGCCAAGGAGAGGTACGTAACCCTAAACCCATAATGCTAAATATTAAACTCAAGGCCCTTTGACCAACTCATCCAGCACCTGATGGAATACAGAAGCTTCATCTATGGACTAAGGCAGGAAAAAAAAAATACCATATGAAGGGAAAGGGAATAGGAAACACTGATCCATCAGAATACTTAGCTTCATACATTCTCTCTTGTGGAATGGGCTATGAATGTTGAAATTACCACACTGTCTGACATAAAAGTATCACTAAATCATCAGCTAACAAGCAGGGAAGTTGCTGTCTCCAAGCTCTACCACGTGTCCAACACTTAGATAGTGGGATCAACCAAGACTACAGCCAAAATAAAGGCGCAGTTTTGCGCTGAATTACCAAGCCTTTTTCTCTCCTGCTGCCACCTCTCCTCCCTTCAGAAAAAGAGGAGAGAAAAAGCAACATTTTAGGCTTCTACGCTTAGAATTTTATGGAAGAGCTACCAATTTAAAATAAAATTTAAAAAAAAAAAAAGACTTTTCTAAACATCTCTCCCAACTACTTGCCAATAGATGCGAAAGCCAAACTGAGTTCACCACTTCCTACACACCCTGAGAAAAAAAAAAAAAAATTCCAGAGTTCAATTACCACCTCAGTAACATTTCCACAGCTGAACTACTGAAGTTGTGGAACTAAAGAAAGAGCATAATTTTAAATGTTATTTACCCAAACATAGCTGAGAAGATTTGGATGTCTTTCGGGACGTATCAGCAGAAGCAGCACATTTTATACAGCCAAGACAAAGCCACATAACAGAGAGAATCACTGCTCATGGCGAGGCAGTTCCCACAGTACACGGACTATTCCTAACCACACTGGAAGCGATACAAAGCCAGATAAATACATACTAAATACTAAATACAAATGCAAAATTATCTCCCAAGGTAAGCACAAGCCACAGCCCTGAAAAGGCTCCCCAGGCTGGTCCACACACATCCCACCCAGTTATCCCCTCCAGCTCTGGCACTTACCCAGCAGTGACCAAAATCCACCACTTTCCTTGGGTACCCCCACTTCTTCTCTTACAGGGAAAAACATCTTTATAGTTCCAGTACTAACAAAGCAGCACTACCTTCTTAAAAGCCCCAGGAGCCCAGTGCTAAAAAGCAAGCAGCCCCAGCAACCTTCCCTGCAAGAGACAGCAAAATTTATAACCCACTGCATGAGCATAAACCCATTTTCAGCTGTAATGGGAGCCAAGGCCCCCGAGTGCTGCTCCCTGCCACTGCAGCATCACTTCAGCGTGGGGAGGTTAAAGTCCTGCACAGGAGCACAGCAGGCAAGCTGGGAGTTAAGTCTATCTCCTTTCTTTATTGCAAGCGTGGTGGGATTGTTTATTTATTTGTTTTAACCTCCCTGGAGCATCCAAAAACCTCCAGAATAAACACAGCAAACCCTGAGCCAAAGCACACCCCAAATCCCAGCTCCTGTGCTGTCAGCTGGCCCTTTTTGAGCAGGCCCAGCCTTCAGGGACGCCCAGCTGAACCAGCCTGATTGCCTACAGCTTTCCACACCAGCTGCTCTTTACCTTGCATAGCACAGGAATCATACAGATCAAAGCAGTAGTTACCAGCTCTGGTGTGAAAACTAAGGCAGGGAACTAGCTCCTTGAATATCGGTTAGGCTCAACCTATAGCTTTTAAATCAGGATTCACATAATCACAGGACATCCCTGCCCCCTTGAGACCTACCTCCCTTCCCTTCTCCTTTACAGCCTGTTTATTTCTCATCCGGCCCTGTTGTTATCCCAAGCCCACAAAAAAAGGAATCTCCTACATTCCTCTTTTCCATGCAGTATTACTAAAACTCCATGATTAAGCACTGTAGCCTTTTCTTTTCACGCGCATTTTCCAGAACTATATTAAGGAGCCATCAGGCAATCAGCAGTGGGTAGTGAGGAATGGGGAAGGGAAGATCAGTAGGTAAAGGCAGTAATCCCTCATTCCGGTAAAACAGCAGGAATAATGTATATGACTGCAGGCTTAATTATCCTTGTGCTCTCATGGTGGGATTTCAGGGACAGTAAGAATACCTGGTCTCTTTGGACTACTGTAAATTCATTCCTGTAAACCCCAATCGTGCAGAAAAACTGGGTCAGCCTGGTTTTCTTCAAATGCATCAAACCAACCTCTTATCCTGAGGTGCTCTCTCCAGAAAATACACCATTGAAATTCAGCGGCTCTTTAGACATTGCTTCACCCAGAAGATGGGGGACCTGGCCCTACCGGCACACGAATGACTCTACCTCCAGTAAGTCATTCCGCGATGCAGCAGTAGCCACCACCAGATTTCACAGACGCGTGTAGGTGTATTCCCCCGACTGTCTCATTGCATGTTTGGCACTAAAAACTGTCACTTTATGCAATAACGAGCCCATATGAATTAAAAATGAGCTGCTTCATGACTGTGTATACTTATAATAAACGACTTCAACAGTCAGAACTTGAGGGAATGTCTGCATCATTCATAAATTATGAACAAGACTTCTTTAAGCCAGGGTGATTACTACAGGTATGCGGCGCTATGCAGAAATGTAATATTTACATAGAACTGCCTTACTAAAATGTCAATATTATAAAGCCTACAATAACTGATTAGATTATTTTGGACAAGAACTTCAGCAGATAGAAAACAATACAGCTTTTTTTTTATGTTGACAGAGCACTCCAATTTACCAACCAAATTACAACTACTTCTCTGCTGCTTTCTTGCCCTCTGTCACATACATCACAAATTATGTGATTACCTGCACATCTTATGAGGACTATCATAAAAAAAATAAAATCTTGAAATGCAGATCACTTTCATTCACAAGTCAGTATTTACAGACAAGAGAAATATTTTAGAAATATTTTATGTGATTATGGCCAAAATCAGGAAATTATGGCCAAAACAAAAACAATCTGTGGCAGAAGATAGAAATCATATTCTAATTCAAAATTAACAACTACTGCAATTTCCACACCACCCCTCCCCAGATTTGTAAAACTACTCTGTACCTCTGTCACAAGGGAGGTAAAAAAACTGCCTATTCTGAATGACATAGATATGTAGATAAACTTGAGACATGTCTGGGAAATAAAGCAAGATTGCATTAGAATTGAAAGGAACTTGGGGAACTACAGGCCAGTCAGTCTCACCTCTGTGCCTGGTGAGATCATGGAGCAGATCCTCCTGGAAACCATGCTAAGGCATGGAATATAAGGAGGTGACTGGTGAGAGTCAACATGGCTTCACTAAGGACAAATTGTGCCTGACAAATTTGATGGCCTTCTACAATGGTGTTATGGTGTTGGTGAACAAAGGAGGAGCAACATCATCTACCTGGCCTCGTGCAGAGCACCTGGCAGTGTCCCGCACAACATCCTTGTCTCTAAACTGGAGAGAGATGGATTTGACAGATGGACCACTCGGTGGATAAGGAACTGGCTGTATGGTCACACTCAAAGAGTCAATGACTTGTGCCCTAGTGGAGACCAGTGATGAGTGGCGTTCCTCAGGATCTGGTATTTGGACCAGCGCTGTCTAACATCTTTGTTGGTGACATGTACAGTGGGAGTGAGTGCACCCTCAGCAAGTTTGCCAATGACACCAAGCTGTGTGGTGCAGTCAACACACTGGAGGGAAGGGATGCCATCCAGAGGGACCGGGCCAGGCTGGAGAGGTGGCCCAATGCAAACCTCATGAAGTTCAACCAGGCCAAGTGCAAGGTCCTGCACCTGGGACGGGGCAATCCCAAGCACAAATACAGGCTGGGTGGAGAAAGGATTGAGAGCAGCCCTGAGGAGAAGGACTTGGGAGTGCTGGTGGATGAGAACATGAGCCGGCAATGTGCGCTTGCAGCACAGAAAGCCAACCGCATCCTGGGCTGCATCAAAAGGAGCGTGGCCAGCAGGTTGAGGGAGATGATTCTGCCCCTCTACTCCGCTCTGGTGAGACCTCATGTGGAGTACTGTGTCCAGTTCTGGAGCCCCCAACATAAGAAGGACATGGACCTGCTGGAGTAAGTCCAGAGGAGGGCCACAAAGATGATCAGAGGGCTGGAGCACTTCTCCTATGAGGACAGACTGAGAGAGTTGGAGCTGTTCAGCCTGGAGAAAAGAAGGCTCCTGGGAGATCTTATAGTGGCCTTCCAAGATCTAAAGGGGGCCTACAAGAAAACTGGGGAGGGACTTTTGACAAGGGCATGTAGTGACTGGACAACGGGTAATGGCTTTAAACTGAAACAGGGTAGATTTAGATTAGATATAAGGAAGAAATTATTTATTGTGAAGGTGGTGAGGCACTGGAACAGGTTGGCCAGAGATGCTGAGGATGCCCCATCCCTGGAAGTGTTTAAGGCCAGGTTGGATGGGGCTTTGAGCGACCTGGTCTAGTGGAAGGTGTCCCTGCCCATGGCAGTGGGGTTGGAACTAGATGATCTGTAAGGTCCCTTCCAATCCAAATCAATCTATGATATACGAAATACTGACAGTTACTTTAATTTGTTTTAAGCTTAATTTAGAAACTGTTCATTTCAGCCAGTTACAGATGCAAGTTTAATTTCTACATCACAACCAAAATTATTGTGATCACAAATACAGCAATGTTTGTTGCAAACAGTAAGATTTATACATTCATTTGAGATGCCATCTCATCCCAGTTCTTGCTGATGTTTACTTAAATAAATCACTATACATAGAGACAGACAGGACAGGGGAGTTGCCATTTATTTGTTGTTGTTTGCTTTTGAGGGAAAGAGAATGACATTCTCCCATTTCCCTCCCTTTGTTCTGGCAGTCGTGGTTCACAGACCCCGCAGAAGATCTCTGTTTACAGACATGGCACATGTAGCCCTATGCAGCTTGGTGGAGAGAACGTACGTTTTAGGGGTTCCTGCTCTTCCATGAGTATCTATCTATCCTCTTGATGTTGTCTGTTCCTGTGAGATTAGACTTCTTAGTGGTTGAAGTTAAGAGGAAAAATAACAAGCCCAGCACATTTCAGGAAAGATACGGTTAAAAAAATCTTTAGCAATGAGATCATACAAACAAAACCAACTGAATGTCCTATGCTCACCTAACACCTGTATCCCTGTTCCAGCTAGTTCAGGAGGTCTCCAGAGGTTTTTAAAGCTAATTCTGCTGGGGACAATCCGGTGTGCAGTCCTCCCTGGTAAGATGTTCTTTCTATAAAGCTGATCTCTTGCTTTGCTTTCCTCTGTTTTATCTTTATGAACGCAATGAGCGAGTTCAAATGGAGAAGCAAAGATAATCCATGCATTTCACATTTACGGCTGGAGTTTTAAAACCAGTTTTAAGAACTCCGTGACTTAGACTCACAGACTCACAGGATGGTTGAGGTTGGAAGGGATCTCTGGAGGTCATCTTGTCCAAGCCTCTGGTAAAGAAGAACCACCTAGAGCTGGCTGCCCAGGACCATATCCTTCTTTGCTAACTTAATGTTGCTTTAAAAGGCCTTGCTTCTAGAAGACTCTTAAAGGAACCTTAATCTATTTGAGACCTTTTGGGGTAAAGTGGGTCTCTGAAGTGCACAGTTTTTTATCCCTGTTTGCTTCTTCAGTCAGTGGGTTTCAGCCATCACCTGTAAAAAAAATCTTTCACAAACTACACAACATAGAAGTTCCTTAGCTCACACAACTTGAAATTAATATTTTCATAGTAACTCTCAAAAATGACTAGCTAGACAATGTTTATGGTGGTCACTTAGTTCAAGTTATGCTGAACACATTCTGAAAGATGTACTGCGACATCCTAACAGGTGATTAACTTCGGGATTGATGTGCCCATGTTTCCTTCTTACATGAGAGTCAGGAATTTGGCTGTCAGACCGTTTGCTCATTTGGAGGGAATTTTAAAGTATATTAGCTAAATGATTCAGCTAACATTAGCAAAAAGGCACAACTTCTAGACTAGCCATGAGACCAGATTCTGCTCTTACCTATTTTGGTGTAAGAGGCTGCCCGGTTTGTAAAAGCTGGCACTTACGCTGCTGCCCTTGTCATGCCACGCTGCACTGAGGCAAAAGCCTTCTCACAACTATCACAGAAGAAAACGTCCTTTATGCAAACAGATCCCAAACTTGAGAATGAGAAAGGAATTTGGCTTTACACCTCATTAGGATGTATTTTAGCATGGAAGGTGACCCAAGTTCAGTAACGCAAATTTAGACCTAACTATCCAGGGCAAACAACAGGCAGCAAGTCTTAGCCTGTTTCCTATGGGCTCTTAAAGTCTCACTTTTTCCAATAACTTGGAATCTGTTGGCTAATTATGACCAAATTTGACTGAAGGATAAAGATTGCCAAGATGATTAATCTCTCCTACCAGCTCTGTAACAACAGACTGCCAGGGGTAGCTATTTTGATATTAAATTTATCAAAAAAAAAAAAAGTAGCAAGAATACTAATTTTCTTTTGGAAAAGTAATTTGCAATAATTTTCTGAAAACAGATGGGTTTACATCTCATAAGAACACCACAAAAACCAAACTACAAACTGCACTGCTGGGGCACCAGTTCATTTCTGGCTTAGAAGGCAGAGTACTGCCCACTGAGTCACCAGTGCTTCCAGTCTGCCGCCAAGTGCCCCCATCAAAACACCTTATAGTTCTGGGAATGTCATCATGACAGCCACTATTAGACTTGGGTGACTTAACACTACGAAGGACCAAATTCTTTGCTGGCATAATTCTGTTGATTTCAGAAGAGATGCGGCAGCAGAGAATTCAGCTCATAATTCACAGTGTTGTCATGGAGCCCAATATTTTTATTTTTTTTAAAAAAGTGAAAAAATACTTGGTGTACCTGGGTCTGCATGCCTTATCAGAACAGATAAAAATCACATTCTGTATTAGTACCAGTACCTTTGGTGCACGCCACAACATGCTCTTTATAATAACAAACTGGTCACCAGAAGAGGTTTTGGTCATGGACAGGTTAAACCCACAAAACAGAAGTGTAATTACTATGGTTACCAGAGTAGAAATAGAACAGGGATTGAAAAAAAGATTCAGAAATTACTGTCTTCTTCATTAGCAACAATCTACCGAGGCTGCTTGCATTCTTGCATTGCTTACTGGGAGTCCAATACTCTAAAACCCTGAATTATGATGTGACATTCTCAGTCATACTCATCTTCACCATCAGGTCACCAACTGTCAGCTTCCTGAAAAAATCAGGTTTGCATTCATTGAAATAAAATGTTTTTATTATTATGGAAAAAAAAAACAAACCAGGGAATAAAATATCTTTGGGATACCTAACTTTAAATTTCAGAGTCCTTAATGCCTTTGTTGGCAGAGTTCTGACAAAGGCAATAAGGAAGGCTGTAGAAGAGGTCTCTGAAGGCCTCTAGAGTCCAGCTTCCCTTATCTATGGGGAAGAAGATGGACAGAAAGTGCCTTCAGACCTTGATGAACCCCACAGACAGGAGGACCCGTGTTATATTGCTCCTTACATCCACCCCAACACTCGCTAGACTCATCTAATTGGCAACCTGTGGGCCAAATGCTGGCCCTCCTGGGAGGGGGATGAAGAACGGCTGTTGACTGTGACATGCCAAAGCAACCAAATGCTTTGTCCTGCCTTTAGGTACAAGCTGCCATATGGGTGAAGGCAGGATTCGGACTCACCACCATCTCACAAACCACATCTGGAAACAAGAGCCTACCACTCACAGCTACAGCAGCTGGATCACCCTGAGGGCAGTGCATTGGCAGCACCAAGCACAGCCCATTCCGTGTGCTCCGTAAGTTAACTGGGTGCAGAGCAACAGAGAATCGGTGGTTTGCTTTGCATGATTTTGCTTCTTTTCCCCTCAGAAGAAACAATGATAGTTGAAACCCACTCTTAGAGAGAAGAGTCTATAATTGAACGAGGGTCCATTGCATAAGAGCTCCATGCTGCAACAAAAGATGCACAAACCAGTGAGCCATCCGATGATTTCGTTTCGGGAAACTGCCTACATAAGCAAAGCTAAAGGTTTGTGACAGCTGCTTGTGTTTCGATTATCTCTTTCAGGATCTCAAAGTTCAAAACCACATTCTAGAGAAGCAACTGGCAGAAGGAAATTATTTCTAACAGCCCATCCACAGAAGAGGCCCCATTATTATTATTAATTACTCATATTGCCATAGAACCTAATTGTCCCAGCCAAGAATAGAGGCCCACTGTGCTACATTCAATACAAACAGGCAGGCAATGGCAGGCCTTGCACCGCAGAGCTTGCTCCTTCCAAGCTCCACATCAACCATTGCCAGCTCTGCAAGAAGCCTGATTTACTGCTCAACGTACCCTGTGAGATTTTAGCCGGCCCAAGCTCCCAAAGAAATGCAAAAGTCACGCCTTGCAGAATTAAACAAAGATTTCCCACGTACTCTCATCCCACACGCCGGAGCTCAGTACAGGAAAGCGTGTCATTTAACTTTCCCCATGCAGCAATGGCAACAAGAGGTACTTTGTGGGGTGAGGCTACCCAGAGACGGCGGGCCAGGAGAGACAAGATGCATTCTTTACAGGCAGAGGCGGCTGGAATTCGGTCTTCCCCCCACAACGCGCAACTAGATGTCGGGAAAGAGCAAAGAAAAATGAAGCATTTCAACCAGCCATAGGGATTAATAGATGCTGATGTGAAAATCCCAGTCACAGCAGAGAAGAGCCATGGTTCGGAAAGGGATGAGTGGGAAGGAGTAGGAAGACTGTTAGACATCCTGGGATGGCAGCCAGCTGTGGTCAGCTTCCAAAGGTGGAGAGGGCAGAGCAGAAAGGGCAGCGGCGGGGTGAGAGACAGCGGTGTACTCTGGGATCCCAAGTACTTCCCGTGTGCTTGGCCCCCAAGGAGAAGGGGCCACTTCCACAGGAGGCCGAAATGCAGGTGGAGAGCTACTGGTGGTCTCTAGTGACAAGGGCTTCGCCGCTGAATTGCTGCCACATAATGAATTAAGAAACCAAAGATGTTTCTCTAAGTTTTCCACCCTCATTTTTCCTTAAGTTTTGACTGTATCACAGTAGCAAAACTACCAGCAAAACCATTCCTAAATGGCCTTACTGGTCACACTGGCAGCAATGGGAGGTACTGCCAGTGCACACACTGGTCAGTGAGTACAGGGCAGTTGATTGCTTTGGCTTTCTGGTTGACCGGCTTTCTAAAACAGAAGGATCTTTGGAAGATAAATGATTGAACTAGATCTGAGAAAAATCTGTTTCCTTTGAGATGTAGCCACAAATTTCCTATGAAATTACAGCTGAACAACCTATCCCTCCACACTCCATTACTCATCTGTAAATTCTCTGTATTACTCCTTAATAGCAAATCCCTGACAAAGTTGTCTATTTCCACTGTAAAATCTCTAACCTTTTATTTATATGCCTGAAACGCATTGTCCCAGGCATCGCAGAATCCCCACATACTGCTGTCACGCGATAAATAACAATTTATCCCACCCTGCTGAGACCTAGTGGGTAAAGTGCAGCTCATGAAACAAGCAGGATTTTGATTTTTCGGAAGGTTTCCGCTTTAACGCAGTGCGGCCTGCTCTTTCACCGGGTAGCAAAGAACTAGACCTGTTTACTAACAAAATTACTTTTTAATAACTACAGACTATTCTGTGCTGATGCATGTTTTCATTACTACTATACACATACGACACCTGTCAGACAGATACCAGCAGTGGTCACTCAAATTAATTTTATTTCATTTGGAGGCTTTTCCCACTAAAGACCCCAACCAACGTCAGTGAGCGTTGAGGCTGGATGCGGTACCCATCCCTCTGGCAGCAGCCAAGGTCACGCTGACTCACCGCCTCTGGCTTTTCCCCCGCATCCATCCAGTGCCAGCGCTCCGGTAACTGCTTGACTACTCATAACGCTGTCACTTGCAAAGCTGCAATTCCTTTCTCCCCAGACAGCACAAAGCATTGGAATGCAAGCTCCTAAAAATGTTGCTTATCAGATTTTGGACTCCTTTTCAAGTGGTAGATTACTTTCTGCTAAATAAAAAAAAAAAAAATTAAAAAAAAAAAAAAAAAAATCACCTCAGGCAGAAAGTGCAATGTCCTTAGGGGGTTTCATTCAAGCAGAGAAAAGCATAAGAAGGACTTTCCAGGTGAAATTTAAGAACAAACACATTGAAATTTGAGATTTAAGTACAGATTTTTTAGTCATAAAGGGAGTTAACTACTAAAGTTAACTGCCAAGGAAATCGTAGAGTGCCTTTTGATATCGTCACATCCAAACTGGATGCCTTTTCACAAGATGCTCACAAGACAAATGCAAACTGTAGGGTTCAGCAGAGAGACCACCAGTGAGTTACATTCCAGCTCTTACTCCCAAAGTCTGACTACACTAACCATAAGCACTGTTTTCACCCTTAAACTCCATAAAATTGTTCATTCAGCCAAGAGCAAATCTGAATGGTGTAGCTGCAAGCTCTTTGGATGGAATTTATCTTCCCCAACATCAAGCCATCTAACAGTTTGTTGTCCAGCCTAAACAAGCGACTAGTTCCCCACAGCCAAGGCACTTCCAGAAGTGACATCTTGCAGTCTGTCTGTCCATCCCTCTCCCTCCATTAGATAAGAAGGGAGCCCCAAAGGCTACACGCTTAACATCTGGGTAGCAGAAGGTCAACAAGATGAGTCCGAACTTTCAGGACAGTATGTAACACTATTAAAGACAAAAGCACACATCGGGTACTCAGATGCTGGGAATGAAATCTCACCCTGGCTTAAGTCAAGGGGAGGTTTGCTTTTGACTTCAGTGATTCTAGGACTTCTGCCTTTGTTATGAATTACTTGTGTAGCAGCCACCTCTACCAGTTTTTTAGTCAATGCCTGGGATCCAACAGGGCCGGGCGTTCCGGAGCGCAAAGGCAGACCCCTGCTCCGGTGGGTTCAGAGTCTAAAACAAGAATTAGCAGAGAGATATGCAGGGGCATTGGGGAGCAAAGGGAAACGACCAGACAGTATTTGTGAGAACTGATTGCTGATGTGGTACAGATAGTATCCATCAAACAGCACCAGCCTTACTCCAAAGGAACGCTCTATGAAAAGAGCTGAAGGGAAGATGATGAGATTCCTCATAGAGGTGTACAGAAAGTCTTTCCCAAACATGTGCAGTGAATTCATCTTACAAGGCAGTGCCAGTTAAAGCAAAAATAATACTTCACCGTCATGCAATTTGAATTTATTTTTCAATGACAGATTTAAATATTTAACACGTGTAGCAGAGCACAGTTGAATTGAAGTGCTTCCTTACTAAGAAAATTCACAGCAGTAACCTATAGTAACGTTTCAAGATGACAGCTCGTTTTCTGATGGGCTATCACTGCAGCACAGATTTCCAGCTTAGCTGCTAGATAAGACTTCCCCCCCCCCACCATAACCCTCAAAAAAAAAAAAAAAAAAA
>WHYT01016541.1:31525-43276 GCA_009806455.1 Tetrax tetrax
TGCAAAAAAAAAAAAAAAAAAAAAAGTGATAAAATACTTGAAATAGAGGCCTCTCACTCTTAACCACAGTTTTCTTAAGGGAACAGCTGAGCTGAGGAACCCGGCAGGAGAACAGTCTCTGCCATAGGGTTTTGGGGCAGAATTCAAGTTCCCCTCTTCCATGCTCACTTCTTCAACATGGAATAATTAACACGCGGATCCTGGGGTAACAGCAAGAGAGCAGCAACTGTTGGTACACAGCCCAGCTGCAGCTGTGGGTGCCTAACTCAAGTTCTCACCAGTAAAGAAACCAGGGCCCCCATTTCAAGAATAATCTTGCAAATAAGGGATCTTTGCAAAATAAGAAGTGTAGACGGCATGGTCTTTAACTGCAACTCTTCCCATTATACCCAGGGAAAGGGTTATTTATACCCAAACAAGGCTTATATGCCTATTTTATTTTCTTCTCATCAGTCTAACCTGCTACAAAAGCAAATTCAACAGCCATAAAATGTAGGCATGACCCTGAATGCCTCTAACCTCAGCCCAAGGAACAGTGAGTAAAGAACTTCGCAAACACCAAGTGCCAAAGCTGTACTCAAGGCGTCACTGCATTTTCTGCTCTTGAATGAATTTATCTCCACAAGCAAGACAGAAACTACTTGAAGTGACAAATCATGAAACGGTATTAAGTGGACCACAGCAAAAATGTTTAAAGCCAGGAGCCTAAATGTGTACCCCAAAATTTGCATATAGTCACTCAGGCAGGTGTGATCTGTAATTTCAAAGTATGTGGGCAAAAAGAAGTCACATAGGTTTCAATATAAGGTTGCTTCGCCCGCTTAACAAAACAAATCCAATGTTTTCCATTATAACTAAAATACAGACTTTAGGGTCCAAATTTCCAGGTATCTAAATTGGATAAGCCAGTTCTATCACTTTAATATGGATTTTATTTTCGGAACAGTAAGCATCTAAGAACATATAGCATCATTGTAACTTCAAATTCAGCACATTTGGAAAAAAATGTTATCACTCAACTGTGTTTTTCCGGATTTGCTCCCACTTTTACACAGCTGAGCTTACAGCATGTAATTCACTGAACAAATAACAACTTACCTAATGCCCAAGAAATGGAATTACCTAATGCCCAAAGTACTACACTCCTAACAGACGTCATGTGCCTCCATTTTCCATATTAGTATACATACACAATACATGCCATCTAACTACTGTTTCTCTTTCTGTAGTAATATATCATACACTTCATTTCACAGAGAAATCATTGTTACTATATCCTTACATTTTACTTTAAAATTTGTCACCAAGGGCCCATATTTATGACGGATACTTTATGGATTAGTAATTGATCTAGTGCACATTTTTAGCTTACTGCAGATGCAAGATAGACGTCAGCTGAAAACTCTTTCCTTCAGGTTTCTGCTGTTTTGGTTTGGTTTG
Source organism: Tetrax tetrax (assembly GCA_009806455.1). Taxonomy (NCBI): domain Eukaryota; kingdom Metazoa; phylum Chordata; class Aves; order Otidiformes; family Otididae; genus Tetrax; species Tetrax tetrax. Next base: position 32,966 of record WHYT01016541.1, read on the forward strand.
GTTTTTTGACCTTGCCCTTACACAGTAGGAGCTAGCCAAGTGCACGCACACGATCAGTTACAGGAGCACAGCTGAGTTAGGACAATTCTTTAAGCTGCAAGTATAAGATCACATGGTTTAAACCCGGTAATTATAGCTATGCCAGTTCTCTTGGTGGGAAGAAATCTGAATTCTCAGCTTACAACACATTTTATCACTTACATCTTGATGACAGGGCTGTTTGCCAGCAGGTGGTGGGCACAGACTCAACAATTAAACCACTGCCCCATTTTACATTTGACTTACCCACATAGCAGGACTTCACCATTGGTCTTCAAGTCATACCTGCTATAAATTACCCTGAGGTGCAATCCTGAAATATCATTACAGACAACATTATTCACATGAGATGCTTAAATAAAACCTTTCCTAACTGTTTGTAGGTGGAAATCACATGCAGTTACCAGAGAAAGAAAGGAATGAATGTAAATGTTCCTCTCAACTAAACTCAGATGAACTCTGCATGTTTGCCATTGCTGTTTCCAGGCAAACGTGGAATTACCCAGACACCTGGAATTATCCAGAACAGTGCAACCTTTTCATGCTTTTTTTTTTACTCTGTGAGGTATTCAGGGTATGAGAAACTTTTCCCACCTACATAAAAAACCCCACTTGTCTTTATCAAAACTATGAGCTATACAAACTCCAAGCTACTAAGAGCACATTTTTAATAAGAGAAATCATAGATACAAGTCAGGCAACAGTTGTTAAGTATCCTGGATTAGCCATCAAATTGAGAACTAGAGGCCCACACAGACAGTTTAACCCCGTTGTGAACTCCCCATGTACCTCCACACCAAACGCTCTAGCTCTCTGAAAACTTGAATGCCAAAAGATTGAGGGCTCTGCTGGAAATACGGGGCCAGGATTAAGTGCAGTTTGGCATCCTGCATCTTGCCTTGTGGATGTGAGTAGACAAGACTCTAGTCCTGCGCAAGACTAAATCCAAATCATGCTGTGTTCACGTTTGGCCAACAGCCAAACTTTTATAAATGAATTATTTCAGCAAGCCACCTGTTCCCTTTGCCTGACCCAAATCCCTATCTTTATACTTAGAGGCTTGCTGATCCTTTTCCATCTTCCTCTCTGAGCTTTACAACTACTAGGAGTTGCTTTTCCTCCTCTAAGTATCCAAACCAGAAGTTAAAACTCCAATTGTTAACAACTTCCAGCTTCCCTCCATGGACATAGCCATCAGTCGGTGATGACAAGCAGCACTTCACAGTTCATTCTCAGTACATCGACATTTAAATCCATCCAGAGCGACCAGGAGAACCAAGGCAAGGCCATTTGGTGCGGATAAACTTCCCAGAGCGCATACTGAATGCATGGCATTGCTCCTGCTAACCGTGTGTCATCTGAGAGGTGATAAAATTAAAAACAAACAAACATAGACAAAAAAAAAGAACAGGAAGGAAAGATGAAGTTTATATAATTTAGTTTAAATCTCCCCAGAAATGATTGACTGAAGACAAAGGTGACCAACTCTGGTAACTGAGGACTTCTTGCATGCTTCTTGGTTAAGCACAGTGTTGTATATATTACTGGTAGCACTGGGAAACTACTTGCTGTGTAGATGGGTTTAACACAGCTGTACAGTGCAGAGGCAAATTAGTTGTGATTCAGGGGAGAAAGGGTGATGGAGAGGGTACGGCATGACTGTGCGGATAATGGGCCCCCCTCCCAACGCTGATCACAAGCATCGAGTGCATTAGCTAACCTCACTGGGCATCAATTTTCCTGTCTGAGGTTAAATAAATAAACAACCCCAGACACCAAACAATATTTTTTTTTTAAAAAAAAAGGTTTGATTTTTGCAAAACCTTATGGAAAAGTGTGTTCTTCCTGTGCACACACTCAATTTAAATGTTGCCTTAAGTGACGTCTTTCCAAAGGTAATTTTAATGGTGAAGGTGCTACAAAGCACAGCTGATAAACCTTCTGCTGTTTCATTTCAGCCTGTGTTAAAACAACATTTCTAAGTATTTCTAGGATTAATCTAGCTTAATTTCTTCCAACTTACTTCAGCTTCAGGCACCTGTCCTTGCTGAGATGCATTTTTCACCTTCTGGCTGGTCCTAACCACTTCCATCTGTACGCAGCTCGTCTGTACTCACGGACTGCTCTCACAGTACAATATGAAAAATTGCTGTTTTCTCCTCATAATCATCTGCTGCTCATGATGCAAGCGGTTAAAGGGACAAAGGGCACATTCATGTCTCTGCATGCTGTAGCAGTTCCTCTGAATTAGGAAAATACCCTCTCTCCTCCCCCCATAAAACAGAGCGTTGTTGAGTTCACAAGGAAATGAGGAAAGAAGAGGGCTGTGGAAGTCACACCACAAATGCAAGACAGTTCAGCAGAAATGAATGCATGCGTTTCAGTCTCTGCCATTATAAATTAAAATCATTCCAAAGAAAAAATGTACAGTACAGAATTGTATTGAATTAAACATTACCCCCTCAGGTATCGGACAAATATGGAAGGGAAATCCATAGCAAAGGCAACTGTGCAACAAAGCCCTACAATGTACCAGAGCCATGAGGGATGCAGGAACAAGTGGTAGATCAGATTTTATTCCCACTGTCCATATGCTGAACAAAACAGCAATGCAAAAACATGAGAGAAAACGAGGTGCTGAAGAACGAACGTAACCGAGCTCATCTGGAAATCTGTTCCATCTAGAAGGCCTCGGTACAGCCAGAAAAACATACAGTCTTGCATGTATTTTCCTCCAACTGCCTTTTGCATAAGGTATATAAAAGTTGCCCAGGTGCAAATTCAGTCTATACATCTGACTTTGAGAATGTTCCTCATTTTACCATGATGAATGTTCACAAATTACTGTTTTATGTCAAATCTTATTTTCTCCACCATTGTTTTGCCCCTACTTGCACTTTCAGTAAAGCCAGGTGTTCGACCTGACTGTTGTTGTGCATATCGACTGCACGCACACCCCTTAGAAAGAACATCCACAGTGCAATACAGAAGGGAAGGAAAAATATTTCACCTAAAGGAAGGTGAAAAGATGGTAGCAAATTATTTTTTTAATCCATCCTAAAAGGCCTAATTCCAAACAGATGTGGACTTTCAAATTAAAATATCTGTAGTGAGCCCTAATTTTACATTCTTGAGCCTTAGATAGGAAGTACTTCACAATAATGCCTGGCTTACCCATTAACAGGGATCATTTTAGATTAGTCATTTTAGATTTGGTACTAATTAGTCATTTTAGATTTGGTACTAATACAATATTTTCTAGAGAACCTATAGAAAATTAACTTTTCCATGACATAAAATCCAGTTGCAACTTCCAGTTAGGTCAGAGGAGTTCAACCCAGATGACTGATTCAATCAGAATCCCTTGGATTAGACAGGGATTTCTTAGATAAAGAATGAAAGTAAGAAAATTATTTAACTGTGGGGAGAAAATGAACTGAACTCCATTTAGGTTTATTTTAGGAGTCTGTGAACTCTGTGTGTCTAAAGCTCGCTATTATTGTTTAACAGTTGGCTATTGGAGGAGATCTAAAATCACGTTTATCTCTACTGGCTTATAAGGATGCAATGAGCAACTGACAATACTGGTTCCTGGGAAACATCTACAACTGGCAATACTGGTCCCTGGGAAACATCTACATTTTTCTTTGCATGCTGCCAAAGCTCCAACAATAGCCCTAATTTCCTCTAAGATGATTTCAGCGGCTTATGTTTTCTGTAGACTAATGCACAGGATTCATTTCCTCTTAGAGGAAGCAATCTTGCCATAATTTGGGAGCATCTCTTTTAACATCAGTACCTGTTTAAGCAGCTCATCCCGCCCCTCTCTTTCCTCAGCCTTCATTCTTATCCTCATGCTGGTTTTTTGGCAATACAGGTAAAACAGCTTGTGGGAACGTATTGTGAACCAGTCCATGTAACCAATCTGGGTTACGGATGGCATATACCCCCCCCACACACACCCCATCGGTTATTTTTAACTGAGGTCAGTTTTCTACCCTGGTGTGACACGATAAACAGTGGCACAAGTGAGGGGCAGAACAGGAGCAGGAATGACAAAGGGAGATGTAGGGTTGGCTTGCTGAGAGAAGAGGACACCAAACTACACCCTCAGTAACCACAGCGCAATGCAGGCTTAAAGACAAAGCAAGAGAAAATGAAATTCAAGCAAGGAGTGAGGCTGTGAAAAGCCTGGCTCTCTCTTCTCAGTAAGTTCCTTGCAGGTATAGGCAGGTGGCTGCTGGGTCTGCCACAGCCTTCCCTTTTCCCAGCTGAAGAAGCTCAGCCTCCTCAGCTTCTCCTCACACGGCAAGCACTTCAACTCTTGCCCACCTTGGTGGTCCTCTGCTGAATTCAGTCCAGTTTATCCATGTCTTTCTTGTAATGTGGGGGCCCAAAACTGGATGCCATTTTCCAGATGGGGTCAGACAAGTGCCAATTTGAAAGTGATAATCACTTCTCTCAACTTGCTGCCTATGCTCCTGCTGATCCACCCTGGGATCTCGTGAGCCTTTTCAATGACAGGGCACGCTGCCAGCCCACATTCACCTCACTGTCTTCTAGGATCCCCAAATCCTTTTCCACAGACCTGCTCTCCAGCCAGTCAGTCCTCATCCTCTAATAGCTGAATGAAAGCTTTGCAAGCTCCTGCTTTATTTTGTTCAGGCATTCCTCATAAGCGTACCTCCCCAAATGAACTGCCCAGAGCATCTTCAGACTCTTTTTGTTGCAGACCTACGCTTATGAGGAAAGCGTAGAGTGATGAATGCCACTTCAGGCCATCTGGATCCAGTGCAAGCCCCTGTGTAACGGCTTGATCACTGAAGTTCTTATATTGCCTTCCACACGCTCCTTTCTGCATGTTACAGCCTCCCGTACTGCTCTGCTCTCTTCTCCTAACCAGGCCAGCTGTGAAAGGGAACTGGGTAAAAGCTCTCCCATTATGCCTTAGAGACAGAGGTAGCACTGGCCGGGCTCTGGAGAAGAGCGCCTGAGCGCAGCCCCTCCAGCTCGCTCACCCTTGCTCTGTCCTCATCTTTTGAGCCGGGCGCTAGGCAGCACGGCCTTTCTGAGCGACACAACGTGAACAGGCACCCTGGACAAAGTGTCGAGATCAGGGTGAGATGCTGAAAATGTTCAGCCTCATCCAGCACCAGCCCACAGATGCTGTCACTGGAAGGAGGTGTAAAGATGCACTGAGATGGCATCAGTTCACAGCTTTCTAGTTATGTATTTGGGACACACTCATCTTTGGGGAGAATTCAGAACATTTCTTTGGTATTCATGAGCTACTTCACACTTTTCTAAGCATCCTGTGATGCAGACAGCTGTGTGGGGCAATACCCATTTAACAAGGCTGTATTTGGGATAGAGAGTCTTCTCCTCTTCTGCCTTTTTTGGATTCAGAGAAGTCCTAGAAACTGTACATTTCAACGACGGAAGAGGAAGAGAGGTGACTCCAGCAGTAGCCATGAGAGAGCCTTCGGAGAATAGAGGAGGAGTTGGAGGGGCTGAGTGGGGAGATGGAGTTGGAGTCACCTGCGTTAAACCTGCCAGGGAGAGCTTCAGCTCTATTCCTCAAAAATCCTTTTCTATCACAGACTAAGAATTATTGGTGGAAGACCCTTTATTAACCCGACTAAACACTTCATAATCATTGATACAACATCTCCATGAAGTAAGGAAAACAATTTTTTTTTACTTGCCAAGGATAGGGCTGCTCATCATCATGCAATAATTTACCAAGGATAATTGGGTTTTAAGTGATGCAAACATCAAACTGCATCTTCAACCTGGAAATCAGATAGTTGGTTCTATGGTTCTAATCCAAGGGAAAAGTTTGTCTCCATAGAATGAAATACATAAAAGTCAAGAAACCAAGTGAGATATTGCCTAAATTAGTCAGCTGGAGAGGGAATCAAAGAGAGGGACCTGAGGATCAACTCAGCCACTATGCTTATGATTTCATTCCCCAAGAGAAATCTCTGCTTAGGATTTCCCAGTCCTAAATGCCTGTGGACATCAAAGCTGCCTTCCATCCCCATTTTATCACAGCTCGGGATGACTGATATTTCTCCCCTTTAAAAACATCACAGGCTACCAGTGCACAACAGCTCATCACAGAATCACAGAGGGGTTGAGGTTGGAAGGGACCTCTTGGGAACACCTTGTCCAGCCCCTCTGCTCAAGCAGGGACAGCTACAGCAGGTACCTCAGGCACGAAGATCAATATGGAGCCATGTTACACTTTATTAAAAGAAGGAAAACTAACAACAAATATTATCCTTACAGCAAATGCAATGTGACCATCTGAGACCACAAATACTAAAATCACTGGAAAATGGCTTCCATAAAATATGCTGGTCATTAAACTCCCACCTCAGCGAGACAGTGAAAACAGGCTACCTTCAATGCCATGACTAATAGCAATGAGTCTTATTTTCTGCATTCTTATGGACTGCAGGTTAAAAGGTACATCTGCTAAAGTAACGGGGACAAAATTCCACTAGTTTGAGGCATGATTGAGTAAGGCCCAGAAACATAATTTACAGACTGGGGAAAAAACCCAAAAAACTAAGAACATTAATAAAGCTTTAAATATAATAATGTTTTGTTTAACACTACAATCTTATCTAGCACCAGGACCACAAACACTCCATCTCATAACACTGAAAGCTGTTAAAGTCAACACAACAGAGTATACCTTTTCACATTCCTGACATTCAGTTCATTTTTGAAAACATAAGGTCAGTAGCTTATAGATGTCTTGAGTCTCTCCTGAACAGCTTACACGTGTAGTAAGTGCTCTACTTTGGAAGAAGTCCTTATTTGGTCACTGATTAAAACTTCGAAGTTTTTGTAACGTAAATCAAGCTCATGGCCCAAAACATTAAAGTCTTAGGCTGAAGCAGAGAGCTCTAAATACAGCAGAAGAAACATCAGAAGTTACTAAAACAAGGTAGATAGCATATATCCTGTATACAAATATAAATATTTAATGTAATGTATTGCAATTTGCTTTTACTTCAACATCCCATTATGGCCTTACTTGCCCATCGCACTCTCCAACAATGGAAATTATCATATAGCTGACACTCTCTATTGCAATTTATATGGAAAAGGCTCCACTGAAGTTCACTGAAGTTTTGAATTGCCAAGGAGCATGAGAGAAGACTTCAGATTCTAGACTGCTAAGCCACAACTGAGTGGTTAAAGATGGGCAGCTCTGTTTGCTGAGCAATAAATACAATGAGCTCCTAACAACAGAACACAAGAATTTAATAATGAAACGGTTAAAAAATTAAGACTTGCCTCAATCAAATTTGACCCCAGTAATTGAATCTGTTCAGAGAAGGTCCGCAGAAGGAGAGGCAAGAGTCCTAAGCATCATCCTGCCCATGCTCTTGCACATGCTATTCCTCATGAATGGATAAACTGTTTGCCTCAGCACAAACCTAAGGCCTAATTTCTATACCCCAATATGACTTCAGAGAGGCTGCAGATGTAGCGCGGTAAGCGCAGAACCACAGATCCTCGCTGACATACTGGGAGTCTTCCAAGCTCCCGTTAGTCAGTCATCGCGTTTTGACATCCTACCATGCAGCCTACACCCAGGCCATCATCCAGGACACCATGCTCCACAGGGCAGTCACCTGAATTCTGCCTCGCTAGTGTCACCAGAGGCTTATGTCTCACAGTTAGGAGCCTGCTCTGCGCTCAGGGAACAGTCATAATTGAGGTGGTAACAGAGTAGCTTAGAAAATAGATTACAGTGATGGGAGGGGAGATGGGCAAATTCTCCTTTGCGGGGCTTCACGTGCAGTAAGAACCAGTGTGATTCCTCCTAGAAAGATTAAAAGCAAGAAAAAAAAAAACCTTTTGCAGCCTAGGTGGGGGATGGAAATGCCCCACCTGCAGCTGTGGAGAGCTCTGGAACTGAGAGCCCTGGGCCTGAACCGGAAACTGGAGGGGCTCCACTCTTGCTTGGCATCGGGCAGGCTACAGGATTTATCCTCCTCATGGGTATCCTCCATGTCCATGCTGTGGTTGGCACAGCACGAAGGCACAGCCCCACGGGAGGCATTCTGGGCTGCAGAGCATGCAACCCCATTGACTTCAAGGGGAGGTAAACAGGAAGAGAATTTGTGCCCATCTTTGATTACAGTTACTTGTGTTGACTAATCCCTCTAGTTTTAATAATTTCCCCTCAGCTTCTTGCGCTGTCCCTTCTATCTGTGGCCATGTGCACCCATGTGTTGTCCTGGTTTCTGATCAATCTTTTGTATATTATTGTGATGAGATAACAGCTAGCTACAGTTCTGCTTATCGCTTTCTTTTGGTGTTTTTCGGTTGTTTGGGTTTTTTGTTTTTTTTTTCCCTAGAAATTGCACGGCACTTTCCCCCCCGAATTCTGTTCCTCCCTTATTGCCAGGTTATTTCAAGTAGCACTGCCTTCATGCCAGCACCAGTTATGTATCTCTATCCCTGAAGCTGTGATTACTGGTTTCAAAGTCCTGAGCCTACTGCATAGGCCCTGTGGGTGGGGAGGCAAAGATCAAGTTTAAGGAGATCAATAGTTTTTTTCTGAAAAACAGCTTTATTCTTCTTATTGAAAATATGATTTTTTCAACTCTTCTGGACACTGAACCAAGTCTGTAGCATAACTCATTTACCTGCAAGTAAAATGAAACCTTTATTATATTAAAGATACTTCTAAAAGTGCATCAATTAGTATCCTAAATAATATATTCATGTAAAATCTAAGTTTATTAAGTGGCTTCCCTCAATATAGAATATGTTCATGCTTTCTAACTGAAGAGAATTTCTGCACATTGTATATAGCAATGTATTTTTGTAGAACAAAAAAAAAGTACCTTTTAAATTTGGAAGAATACCTGTTCGATACTTTATTTTCTCTTTGCAAAATACGTAATTAGTTACATTTCTAGGACGGTATAACAATACCTTAAACCGCAGAGACCTGAGCGCTGCATACGTGTGTACGCACACCCCTCCTGTCGCTCCCGTGTACGTGCTCCGTATCAACCTCAGGTTACCCCCGCTTAATGAGGAAGGCAGGAAGAGCAATGGTATTCCAGAGTCACGTTTAGGAAAGCCGAAAGGTAAGGTGCAGCACTCCCCCACTTTATACTTCAGAGGTTACAAAAACAGGCATTTCAAAGATACACCAAACCCACCTCTCTGACCAAACGTTTTATCCTTTCAGCATGACGCAGAAGTTTAATTTCCACTAATGGGGGGGGTGACCTCAAGATTATTGTACAGCTACTTCAACCACCGCCCCCCCCCCGCCTTAATGGCAGCACTTCCCCTGACTGGCAGAACAGAGCAGGTCTATAAATAACTTCCAAAGGAATTGTCTGTCTCCTCACGCACTGCAGACAACTGTTTACACAGATCCCGAGTCCTCACGGACCGGCTCTGCTCGGCCCACATCCTTACGGGCTCTTTTATGGCCTCTTCCAAAAAAAAAAAAATAAAAAAAATAAAAAGCCCTGGACGACGCAGGTATGACTGGAAGCACTCTCCAGCGCTGCGAATTCCTGTCTACCAGAAGTTGTGGCTCCAGGGAAAATTTCCCCGGTCAGCGTTGCGGGGGGTGGGGGGGGGGTTGCGGTTTTCTCTGATCCCTCCTCAAGCTCCAGGGTCCCGGCTGCTCCCCCGGCTCCGGGAAACCCCTCCTCCCCACCCCACGAATCCCTGCATCCGCTCTAAGGCCCGAGCATCCTCCCTCGCCCACCTGCAGGGGCGTGGGGAGGCTGACCCGGGGATCCCGGAGAGAGACACGCGTGGGTCGGCCCCGCACCTGCCCGCAACCCGGCGGGGCGGCAGAGACAAAAGCCCCGGGCCGGCTCACCTCCTTCAGCTGCTCCAGCTCCTGCTTGAGGCCATCGTACTCCGCTTCCAGCTCGTCGTACTGCTGCTTGAGGGTGAGCTTCTCCTCCAGCACCACCAGCCCGTACTCCGCCGCCTGGATCTTCTCGTGGGTCGTCTCGGAGAGCTCGCGGGTCAGCCGCTCGATCTCGCTCTTGTAATGGTCGGCGCCCTGCAGCACCTCCTCCGCAGCCATAGCCCCGCCGGCACTGCCGCGCCGCCGCGTCCGCCCAGGCAGCCGAGGGGGGCGGGCGCGGACGCGGACGAGGGGCGGCAACCGGCACCGCCACCGGCACCACCACCGCTGCCGACGCCGCCGGCCTGGGCCTGGAGATGGGGTCCGGGGCCGCTTGCGGCAGCCCCGCCGCAGCCGCGGCC
>WHYT01016541.1:43301-55002 GCA_009806455.1 Tetrax tetrax
GTGCAAGGAAACCGGGATGTGAAACAGCGGCGGGATGGGAGCGTTGGGCTCGGGCCGGGCGCCCGTCGCCGCTGGTGCGAGGTGCCCGCGCTCCCCGTTGGGGCAGCCGGACATCAACCGACCCGCACCAGATGCGGTCGCACCATTGTTTCTCTGTCACATTAACCGGAGGACCCTGTGCCGTAGATTATGTCAGTTTTATGCTGGCTTTATGTCGGCTGCAGAAAGACAGATGCTCCTTCGCCAGCATAAAATGAGAGCGGTGCGGGCGGGTGGGCACTAATCTCACGCAAAGCCCCCCAGGAAAAAGTTAACAGACCGCAGCAGGGGCATTTTACATCTTTGAACGGGAAGAGTGAGTTCATCCTGGCTCAGTGTCATCATGTCCCGTGTCACAGCCTTTTCTTGTTTGGTACTAGGAGTCTGAAGCTGAAATTTATTGTTTCTTCAAACCATGGCCTGCAAAGAGAGGCTTGATCCTATTGATATCGAGCAAGTTTTGATCTAAGTACTAGCAGGATTGGGTTTTCACACTTTGCAAACACCTCTTTTTTTTTTTCTTTCTAAAATACTAGCAAAATTAGGTCTTTAATAATTGAGTTAGAATTTCCAGGAAAAGGAAGGTGTTTTTTTTTTTAAAAAAAGAAGTTACATATAGAAGATGGATATCGCTGCCTACCAGTGCAGCACATTATTGGAAATCTAAGACATAGATTTCCTTTCTTGCTGACCTGTTAATGCAGTTCTAAACAAGCCACATCCCCTTTCTACCTCAGCTTCCCCGTATCTAAGAAAGAGGTAAAAATGTTTAGGCTTCTCAGCAAAGTGCTTTGGCATCTGCAAATGGAAGCACTAACACCAGCTGTACAGTATATTCATACAGTATATAATATATACTTCATAAATATATGTGCATGTATACATACATTGTAAAGTAGCCCGCATAAACACTTCTTCTTGTTGCCTAGAGAGCTTAAATGGAAGAAGCTAGCAAAGTAATAGATGTCTGTCAATTCTGCATCTTGAAAGCAGCTTCCAAAAATGCACATTTTAAATAAATCCTAGTGTAGAAGCAAGCGTGAATATTAATAGGAAAGAAATGCAAATATTAATAGGTAAGGAGAGTGAGTGGCTCTCATTGATAACTGTGCAAACAGAGAGGAACACTCCAGTACTCCAATCATAATTCCAACTGTACACGTCAACATCCTTTTCTTAAAAGAGGATGAAAGATTCCACAAATCAGAAGAAAAAAATACCCCCAAAACAGGAGCAAAATGTTGTCTCAAGAGCTTTTACAAGTTCTAGTCTAGCTGTCTTCCTCAGCTTTCGAGCTAGGCCACTGTGCAAAGCAAGCCTTTCATGAACACTCATTCAGGAATGCATCAGAAAACAAACAGCTTAAGACCAGTGCTGAAAATGAGCAGTTGGGTCAAGGACAGCGTAGATGCTGGCTGAAGCAACCAGACACCTATAGCTAACCTGCCCTTGGTGCAACTCCACTCAACATCATTTAGTTGACAATGGCACTCGCAACCCAACGGCAGCCTCACCGCATGCCTGAACGTCTGCACCCCAGAGGGGAAATCTGGCTTGTTAAAATGTGACAACTTTTTCTGCAACGCTGCACAAGACATTTAGAGAGAATCTTTCCTTTTAAAATTGGAAGGAGACATGAAGTCCAGGTATTGTGCACAAGTTCACAGTGGCTGTGGGAGAGTTTCTATAAACTAGAGGTCCTGTAGCTACTCTAAATGGAAAACACTCAGCATGCCTGTGATTTGCTGTCATTAGTACCCAGTTACTCTGTATTGTGCCTCCTAAACATACGCAATATTAGATCTGGCTCCTTAGGTGGTATCTGTCTTAGTTTTAGAAATCTGCTGTAAAAGTCTTCTTTACGATGAAATGAGTCATCCCCAGAGTTGTCAGTTTCTCTCCACTGACTACAGAGGACCTGACACAGATGTATACATTCAGACACACATTTAAACGAATGAATCCTGCCTTTCACATCTGTCTCTTTTCTTAGGGCTTAAAACTGGCACCTACACGCTACTTCATCTATATTTATATTGGACTACTAAGGCCACCGATGGATCTGAAAAATGTTCAAGCTCCTTTCCCCAGTATAAGGAGCTCTGGTTCACCTCATTCCTGGCTCTGTGAGGGTGAGAAAAGATGGATGATCCTACAAATACCATCACAGTTATAGGGAAAGACATAATTAAAGAAAGAAGTGTTGCAGCATGACCCAAAGGGGGTCATTACCTAGTGAGGATCCCATAACCAAAGCAACAGGACCTCCTCTGATAGAAATCTCTTGCTTTTTGGAGTGCCTATAATAATCTCAAGTTCAAGTCACTGTATGGTGGTGCCAGCAAAGTGCTGGTCTCAGTCACGGATCTGATACCTTTAGGAGGACATTTACCAGTGTAGATAGCCCTGAACAGTCTTACCGGCATTTTAAATAATTTTGCTGCCCAGATATGTATCGCCTCACATTGGTTTCAGTTCTGCTACAATGCTCTTACATTTTCTGCCTCCTCCAGCTCAAAAAACACACTCTGATCTTATTAAAGGTGGGCGTATCACCCTGCATTGTTATTTCTTCTTCATTTTGCCCCGCTGCACCCCTTGCACATGAATATTTCAAACCAGTCTATAGTCATTTAGTGACATTCAACACACTCTCATAAAATGAGCCTCTTATGATTGCATCCATTTCACGGGCAGAAATCGCCCTTTGAATTCCTGGCATGTAATACTGGTGGACTCTTAAACTGAGGATAGTAGGTTCCAGTACCAAAAAATGTTGTTCTGATTACATGGTTTTTGAGACAATTGGATAGTCAAGGACAGGCAAAATGATACAGTTGAAATCTCACTCCTGAGAATATTATCCAAATTTCAAAGCATTTAAGAAGCATTTAATGACCTGTGTGAAATGAACTACTGGTTCTAGATCTTAGTGGAAAGGCAACTAGGAAAGCCACCCTGTACTATATTGCAGATGGTGGAATCACTGCACCTACAGCACATAGGTATCGCCTTGAGTCTTTTGGTGTGGAGCATCTCAGAAGACCGGAGCCCAAATCTAACAACTGCTAATTAGTAGTGTTTGGCAGGCTTGCCAGAGTGGCCAAAGGAAAATCAGAAAATGTAGGGACCAGTCTGTTGTTGTTAGTAGGAATGGGATTGTTTTCCTGAAAGTGAAAAGAGAGGAAAAGCACTGAAGGAAGGCAGTACAGTAACTGCTGGGTCTGGACTGGAAATAAATAAGTGGCTGTTACACTGCCCAAGCTTCATCTTTCTCAAGTGCTGAATATACACCACACATTTGTAATGAATGACCAGCCTAGCGATAAAAGGGAGGCACTGAGAAGAAAATGAAATTTAAAAAGATATTTCAAGATCCTAGTGCATCACAAATGGTAGTAGGTTTGAAGAAAATTAGTTTATAGAGAACGTTAAGAGAAACTAAACACAAGAGCTAATAAACAATAATGCATATAATGAAAAGTAATGATGTTATGCTGATTAACATGAGTGTCAGTATTCAAAGAGAAGGCTTTCAAACAGTACTGTCCTTATGTGAGTCCTCTGTGAACTACCTTTAAAGCATCTGCAAAGGTCAATAAATATTATAAAAAAAAAAAATATTGTTAGGTGGACTTAAATTTGGTGTACAAGATCCTGTACCCCCATCGGGATAATTTTGGCCCCCAAAAACCTGAAAAGGTTGAAAAACACTCATGTAGAAGATAGAGAATCTGAAATGAATAACAGGATAAACCAGAACACTTCAACAAGGAAATCACAAAAAAGGACTGCACATAAGTAGTTGGCAGGATGTTTTATGTGTAATGAGCAGAGGTTAGAGAACCAAAAATTATTTTTACCAGAAAACAACCAAAAAATAAAGCATAAGGACATTTAGAAAACACAGTCAGCAAGAACTAAGCATGAAACTGATACCTGCAATACAGAAAAATTACAGAAGATAGCAAAGAATGTTAATTATTATTCTGTTAAACTGAATGCTACCACCTCAGCCTGCAAGGGCATTGCTTTCAGCAAGTGTTGCACATGAGTCTTGATTCAGCTCCGCAGACGTCAGCTGAGTCTTTTCATTGGCAGCATTGCCCCCAGGCTCAAGACCCAGGACACAGGTCTTCCACTCTATGCAGAGACTTACAGTACAAAAAAAAAAAAGAAAAATAGCTGAAAGAAACATAGAGAGGATTGTTATGCCTGTTTAAACTGCTAGGCACTTTCCTGTGACACAAGGGAGACCTATTAACTTAGAATACTTTGTCCAAACAGCTTCTCAGCAATTTATCATGGACAAATCAGCATCACAGTGCAAACTGTTCCTTACTGGACAAATTTAAAACCAGGAGGAGAAGGGAGAACACAGTTTATTTCAGATGAACAGCAGGAGTGTCCATTGCCCAGAGAACCGTTACAATCAGGGCTCAGGCAAACTGCAAAGTAGCCGGTCATCCAGGGCAACAGATTGTTATGAGAGATGAAGGCAAAATAACTATATTCTGAAACACCGTTTTACTTCTGTCAGAGCCTTGGAAAGCCAGGCTCCCACTGCTGTGCCCACTGAGAGGCAGGTGACGTGGAGAGCTACGGCAGCTTGGTTTTGGGAGACAGGATCCTTCCAGCAGCAACAAATTCACCTCCACTTCCCCTGCTCTGAGGTTCAGCAGAGCAGCGAGACAGTGTCTCGCCACTGCTTGCCAGCTGCACTTTGCACCTTCCGCCCCCCCTGCCCCAGTATTGTTCCCTCTTTTGCATCTTCACCTCCTGGTCACTCCTGAGAAGTCCTGAGCTGCTCTGTCTCTGCATTAGAGATGTGGAGGGCTAGAAGGCATCTTAGAGGGTTTTCAAGTCCAATCTGGCATGTAGGTGGGATCAAATGCATCTAGACCGTTCACGGTTAGGGTTATCTAATATGTTCTTAAAACCCTTAGTGACAGATATATAATAGTATGCCTAGAAAGCCTTTTCCAATATTTCACCACTATCACAAAAGGAAACTTTTCTAATGTAGAATTTAAACCTTTTTCACTACATATCATCTATTCCTATCCTTCGATAAACAGTGTGCCCTTTTCATTTGTTCCTTCAGTGTTTGAAGGCTGTTCAGTTTTCTCTTTTCTTCGTTAAGCAAATTTCCAGCTTTTCCTCAGACCCCTCAGTCTGGCCTTGTGAATCATCCCTTCTAATCCCATCCAGAGCTCTAGATGGCCTTTTCTGAACTGTCTTGTTTCTTGTTCTTCTAGGCTGACCATAGTCCCTCCAGATGAAGGCCTCCCCACTACTGAATAACATGGATCAAATATCTCTCACATTGCTGGTGTACCACTCCTAGTACTCCATCCTGTGTTTTAAGAACCCACAACATGCCGTTAATTAGTATGTACTTTGCAGTCTACCATAGCTTCAGGATCTTTTTTTGCCCTGCTGCTTTTCCAGCCGTTTATGTCTTTGCATTTATCTCTGTTGAGGTTCATCCTGTTGGTTTCAGATCCAAAAGGATTGTTTCTTGTACAGAGCTCTCAACAAAGTCATACAAATGCGCGATCAACTGCTCTTTGCCTAAAAATTTTTCATTCCCAGAGAGCAGGATCAGATCAGGGAGTTTTTTTCACTATACAGTTGAGTTTGCCACATTTAACTCAAATCCAACATGGCTGGATGGCCGCACTCAGAGAGTGGTGGTCAACGGCTCAATGTCCAAGTGGAGACCGGTCACCAGTGGCGTCCCTCAGGGGTCCATGTTGGGCCCGGCCCTGTTCAACATCTTTGTCAGCGACGTGGACAGTGGGATAGAGTGCACCCTCAGCAAGTTCGCCGACGACACCAAGCTGTGTGGTGCCGTCGACACGCTGGAAGGGAGGGATGCCATCCAGAGGGACCTGGACAGCCTGGAGTGGTGGGCCCATGCCAACCTCATGAAGTTCAACCAGGCCAAGTGCAAGGTCCTGCACCTGGGTTGTGGCAATCCCAGGCACAAATACAGGCTGGGTGGAGAATGGATGGAGAGTAGCCCTGAGGAGAAGGACTTGGGAGTGCTGGTGGATGAGAAGCTCAACATGAGCCGGCAATGCGCCCTTGCAGCCCAGAAGGCTAACCACACCCTGCGCTGCATCAAGAGGAGCGTGGCCAGCACATCAAGGGAGGTGATTCTCCCACTCTACTCTGCCCTGGTGAGAACCCACCTGGAGTGCTGTGTCCAGTTCTGGAGCCCTCAACATAAGAAGGACATGGACCAGTTGGAAAGGGTCCAGAGGAGGGCCACAAAGATGATAAGAGGGCTGGAGCACCTCTCCTATGAGGACAGGCTGAGAGAGTTGGGGCTGTTCAGCCTGGAGAAGAGGAGGCTCCGGGAAGACCTGATAGTGGTCTTCCAGTGCCTCAAGGGGGCCTACAGGAAAGATGGGGAGAGGCTGTTCAGTAGGGCCTGTTGTGATAAGACGAGGGGTAATGGTTTTAAATTAGAGGGAGGTAGATTTAGATCAGATATTAGGAAAAAAAATTTTACAATGAGGGTTGTAGAACACTGGCACAGGTTGCCCAGAGAGGTGGTGGATGCCCCATCCCTGGAAACGTTCAAGGCCAGGTCAGATGAGGCTCTGAGCAACCTGATCTGGTTGGAGATGTCCCTGCTCCTTGCAGGGGGTTTGGACTAGATGACCTTTGAAGGTCCCTTCCAACTCTAACCATTCTATGATTCTATGATAACAGCATCTTATTTTTTTTGCCATCACGACAGCTGAGGGGATTTAAAGCAGAAATACTCCAAAACCTGCATATAATTCAAACTCCTTGGAGCCTGTCCACTGACCACAGCCCCTAGCTATCCCTGCTCGGTAATGGCCACCTCCCTCCCACCGCTGCTGCTCCCAGTCCCTACCAGACCAGCATCAGAGGATGCCCCACCGGTACCTCCCCATGGCTGCCAGACAGCAGACAGCCTGCTGCTCCCCAGTACCCCCAGGTAAAACTGTCACACTGATGGGTCCCTCCATGCAACAGTGGCTTTTTGCTCTGGCAGCAGTGACCCAAACCTCCCACTGCCACTTACCCACCCAGCCAGCTGCTCTCCCTAAAGCAGAAAGGGTTGGGTCTAATCCCCTCTTTTCTTGGCAATTCTTCCCTGGCACTTTTTAAACCTGATTTATTTTTTTTTCCAGATGCTCGCAAATCAATTGTTCAATCATCTTTAGTGTCTTTCTGGGAAGCTAAATGAGGCTATACATTATTCCTCCAGTCTCTTTCTTCCTTTTATTATGTCAAGTCTCCGCCAACCTCTTTGGAGCAAGTGGATGTGCCCAGTCCCCGGGCTTCCTTCTACCACTGCAGCACGGGCCAAAGCAGCTGGCAAAATCAGATTGATAGGTAAATCTCCTGCTTGAAATGGGAGCTGACTATGAAATAAGAACCAAACTGCAGCTTATGGTCCCATTTCAGCTGA
This sequence comes from Tetrax tetrax, assembly GCA_009806455.1. Classification (NCBI taxonomy): domain Eukaryota; kingdom Metazoa; phylum Chordata; class Aves; order Otidiformes; family Otididae; genus Tetrax; species Tetrax tetrax. The sequence goes on from WHYT01016541.1 coordinate 50,794, forward strand.
CTTTTCTCCTCAGAAGTGATTAGTGTGGGAGAGGAACAAAGTTGTATTTAACAATGTGCCTTGTCGTGAAATTGAAAGCAGTGCACCTATTAAATAAAACTTCAGAAAGCACTTGTTTCTGCTAAAGGCATTTGCCTTACATTCCTTATCATGCATCAATGACTAAAAACCCTTACAGAGAATGATGACTGAGAAAGAAACGGAACTTTTTATGTGGAAGCTAATTATAATGCTGTGTTGATAATATTAGGAAAATTTCGCTCAGACACTAAAAAAGGCATATGGTCTAACTTTTTTTTTTTTTAAAGAGCTGTAAGCTAGTATTTCAACATTCAGGAGTAGGTTGGTTGTGGCCTTCTCTCAAATGCAGCTGCTAAACACACATTACAATGAATGCAGAACACACAACGCAAGGAAAATTATATATTACATTTCTATTAAGTGAGTGTGGCATTTGGGAAAGGTGCCAGATTTCTGACACTGTCCTATAATCTTGGGGTTTATTAGATTTTTGTCAAAATACCTATGTCAGAACAGGTGGTGTGTGTTCAAAACACTAAAATAGAGGCTTACAAAGAAGGCATCTGTATCAAAGTTACAATTATTTTCCTCGGGTAAGAGAGGAGTCAAAGCACAATTAGGAGATTAAGATCTTGCACTGGAGATTGACTTCAGTGTGAATTTTCCCACTCACGTTTTGTACGTCTTGGATGAATGATTGGTCTGTCATACAGCAGGGTATCTCAAGCTTAACACTTAAAAACCTCTCTAGATTTTTTTTTTCAATAATTGCATTTATACTATAAATTCTTCTTTTTATAATCATCACATTATTCAACACAGACAAGGATTGGAATAGCTGAAACAAATACTGCATAAAATTATTTCATATGCATTCTGTATTGTCAAATCTGACTTTAAAAAAATTTTAAACCTATTAAAAAATCCTAAGGATATTTTCTTTATTATTTGTTTTGCCACAGTATTTTGGGCTATTTTCATTTGCCTTGTGCTTTCTGAGCCAGGTCAAAACTGGTTCCAGCTTTTCCTTAAAACCAAGAGCTTTATTAAAACAAAACAAAACAAAAAACCAAACAAAAAACCCAAAACAACCTCCAACAGATTATTGAATGAACTTTTGAGGTCTAGGAGAGCTGTACTGTAATTAAACCTGCAAATTAGCAAGACATAATGAGAATGCAGAAGTTGCCAACCCTGACCTTACTGACCAGAAAACACGACTCAATTTCTGGAGCTCCCCTGGTGGGAAACACAGTAAAGTTTTTGTGTGAAGCATTTTTCTTTCAGAAGAAAGTCTTGACAATGAGGATATGTAGAAAGGTATCGTGTTGTATTTTAATAATAGCTATCCAAATGTATCTATCTGGGAAACAGTAATACGGTGTAAGAGTAGAGTAAACCTATCCCACAGTTCTAGAGCCTTTTTCTGATCTGTACTATCATTTGGGAGGGGGATAAAGTTAATTGGGAGTTTCTGTGAGGCTGTCTCCTGAGGCTGTTTTCATTCCTTCTTGGATGACTAGGTTCTTCTGAAAGTGAAGCAGATGGAGCTTGGCATGGGGAGTCTGTGAGGGCGGGGGTACAACCACCTTTGGGTGCTGAATGTTACGTTGCTTACAGGAGTTCTCAGTATAACCAGGGGAAAAGGCAAGAGGGATGCTGCTATTTGCCTATTTTGTTTGCCCAACAGCAAAGGATCAAGGGAGAATAGGAGAAACAATCAAATTCTTGCCAGCATTGCACAAAATTGGGAAGAGAAATAACAGATGGTAATTCCTTTGATGCAAGGAACCCATCTGCTACTGCTTCCCCCATGAGCTCCTTGAGATACTGTGTGGAAAAGCTTCAGCCTGTGAACGGCAAATGTGAGTGCGGGTTGTATAGGAGAAGATGGAAGAGAGAGTAATTCTGCTTGTGGAAAGGGACATGACAAGAAGAGAAGCGGTACTTCTGCTCAGCTCTTGGTAAGTCCCAAAATAGGCTTGTGAAAAGCCAGAACAACTCAGCTATATAGGGCAACATGCAAAGTAACTGCTCCCTGATGTCCCACATTGAATACACGTGAGTGATAGTGTCTTCTGAAAACCTAGTTACAAGCAAAGTCCACACAAAGATCATACTATAGCCGTGGTACCAGCTGTACAGTCCTGCAGAACATCTCAGTTCTGCTATTCACACCGTCCCTGATCACATCTCTCATTCTTGCCTGCTCTGCTGAGCAAAGAGGTAATGTATCTTGATACTACTTAACACTGATGCCTAATGATTACCATTTATTATTCCTTTTGAGGTAAGTTCATGAATCTTTCTCATTTTCAGGCTGTCTGAAAACTCAGGCATCTATTGTCGTCACATTTATCTATATGATATGAATGGAACAATCTCTGCAAACACAGAGACATAAGCTTAACTGAAAGAAAGATGGTGTTCAGAGCATTCAGTACAACCACAGAAAATAAACGTGGGCACCTGATCGTCCTCCTGCTTCTGCCTGACCCCCAGTTGCTCTGATGACTGCTGCTGATCACTCAAAGCTGTTGCTGACAAGGAACTAAATAAATAGGAAACATCCTTCAATAAGAAAATTCACCACCATGGAGATGACAATACAAGTGCCCAGCTGAAATGAGAAAACTAAATACTAACCCTCCTCTCTTCCCTCCTTTTCTTTAAGAGCATTCCCTTGCCTTAATATTGTGAGAAAATGGCAGCTGCTACATTTTAAGAGATATGGCAATTTACTGATGTTAGATGCAGAAGGGAAGGCTGATTTGCAAACATGTCACAGATCCTCTCTGCAAGGGATCTGTCAGAGTAGCAACATGTTTTGAAAACGAATCAGCAGGATGAGGGACTTGCTTTGAACAAGGGATTCCTTGCAGGACTGATCAGGGTAGGCATGTCTCTTGGCTGACCTCTGTGGCTGTTAGCTGGTGTCCTTTGACTCCAATCCATGGAAAGCTGGAACAGGCACACACTCACACATATGCTTCAAGGTTATCCAAAGAAGAGAGCAAGCAGAATTTTTATTTTCATTGTCTTTTACAACAAGCAGTTGAGATTTGGTGTTAAGTAAATACAAAGCAAGACTTAAACACCCACAGGCAGACAATTACTTATATACTTGTTTTATAAATCATGATACTATGGGAACATCATCACTTTGCCTTGATCAAGGGTTGAGTTACTGAGCATAATGAGCTATGGTTGATTGGACAGTGCAAATGACTGAGTGTGATGAGCCTTGGGACAGGCCATGGATCAACAAGCAACTGGAGAACAATATCTGAAACTGCTGGGAAAGTGGTATTGCTGCAGACAGATTTGGCTGGTAGCCTTTGTCAACACCTGGCTGTAAGTCCTCCAGCACTAGAGAGTAATAGAGACTGGTGGGGGAGGGATTGCTCTCAAGATGTCTGACACCTCATGCCAGCATATTGCTCAAGGTGGAACCATCACAGCTTGGAGCTGAGCTGCTACCCAGAGCCTGACATGGAGACGGGTTGGACAGAACAAGTGTCGCATTCCCCTGGTCTTGACTGTGCCAACTCACTGTGCACAGTGAAGGCCTCAGTTAATTCTCTGTGTGTGTGTGCAGCTTGTCCTGATACAGCCTGTCCCTTGCTTGGAGAACTAAGTTGAGCGTGGAGCAGTATCGCGTTGTCTGGTGTTTCTTTTCCACCTGTAACAGATGGGAAGTAAAAAAACAGAAAAAAAAGAGAAAGAGGGATGGAAGGATGACTTTGGCAATATGACAACAAGAAGAAAATAAAAAGAAAATCAGAAAACGTGTGAGAAATGTGTGAGACTTCAGTGGCTGGCTGAGAAGGGAACTGTCGGCAGATCAGAGCCAGAACCGAGGGTGGTAGGGATTCGTCCACCCAGCGCAACCTTCAGGGATGGCAGCCTGCCATCTGATCCTTGTCAGCAGTGTCTGGGGATACGGCCGGAGAGTGAAATGGGTCCTCCCTTCCTGGCCCTTCAGGAAACGCGGCCAATGGTACATAGCTGCTCCCATGCTCACGGGAAATAGATGTCAGGAAAGGAGCTGCTTGAGATGACGAGCCAGACACCTGCCCCAGTGTGCAGCTCTCTTTAGTCTGGAGCTTCACGTGCTCCAGATTCTACTGCCTTGATAGAGAGGCTTGAATAAAAATATCAAAAGAAAACCCACTTAGGTGACTAAGC
>WHYT01016541.1:65540-83518 GCA_009806455.1 Tetrax tetrax
TGCTCTGATGACTGCTGCTGATCACTCAAAGCTGTTGCTGACAAGGAACTAAATAAATAGGAAACATCCTTCAATAAGAAAATTCACCACCATGGAGATGACAATACAAGTGCCCAGCTGAAATGAGAAAACTAAATACTAACCCTCCTCTCTTCCCTCCTTTTCTTTAAGAGCATTCCCTTGCCTTAATATTGTGAGAAAATGGCAGCTGCTACATTTTAAGAGATATGGCAATTTACTGATGTTAGATGCAGAAGGGAAGGCTGATTTGCAAACATGTCACAGATCCTCTCTGCAAGGGATCTGTCAGAGTAGCAACATGTTTTGAAAACGAATCAGCAGGATGAGGGACTTGCTTTGAACAAGGGATTCCTTGCAGGACTGATCAGGGTAGGCATGTCTCTTGGCTGACCTCTGTGGCTGTTAGCTGGTGTCCTTTGACTCCAATCCACGGAAAGCTGGAACAGGCACACACTCACGCATATGCTTCAAGGTTATCCAAAGAAGAGAGCAAGCAGAATTTTTATTTTCATCGTCTTTTACAACAAGCAGTTGAGATTTGGTGTTAAGTAAATACAAAGCAAGACTTAAACACCCACAGGCAGACAATTACTTATATACTTGTTTTATAAATCATGATACTATGGGAACATCATGACTTTGCCTTGATCAAGGGTTGAGTTACTGAGCATAATGAGCTATGGTTGATTGGCAGTGCAAATGACTGAGTGTGATGAGCCTTGGGACAGGCCATGGATCAACAAGCAACTGGAGAACAATATCTGAAACTGCTGGGAAAGTGGTATCGCTGCAGACAGATTTGGCTGGTAGCCTTTGTCAACACCTGGCTGTAAGTCCTCCAGCACTAGAGAGTAATAGAGACTGGTGGGGGAGGGATTGCTCAAGGTGGGACCATCACAGCTTGGAACTGAGCTGCTACCCAGAGCCTGACATGGAGACGGGTTGGACAGAACAAGTGTCGCATTCCCCTGGTCTTGACTGTGCCAACTCACTGTGCACAGTGAAGGCCTCAGTTAATTCTGTGTGTGTGTGTGCAGCTTGTCCTGATACAGCCTGTCCCTTGCTTGGAGAACTAAGTTGAGCGTGGGGCAGTATCGCGTTATCTGGTGTTTCTTTTCCACCTGTGACAGATGGGAAGTAAAAAAACAGAAAAAAAGAGAAAGAGGGATGGAAGGATGACTTTGGCAATATGACAACAAGAAGAAAATAAAAAGAAAATCAGAAAATGTGTGGGAAATGTGTGAGACTTCAGTGGCTGGCTGAGAAGGGAACTGTCGGCAGATCAGAGCCAGAATCGAGGGTGGTAGGGATTCATCCACCCAGCGCAACCTTCAGGGATGGCAGCCTGCCATCTGATCCTTGTCAGCAGTGTCTGGGGATACGGCCGGAGAGTGAAATGGGTCCTCCCTTCCTGGCCCTTCAGGAAACGCGGCCAATGGTACATAGCTGCTCCCATGCTCACGGGAAATAGATGTCAGGAAAGGAGCTGCTTGAGATGATGAGCCAGACACCTGCCCCAGTGTGCAGCTCTCTTTAGTCTGGAGCTTCACGTGCTCCAGATTCTACTGCCTTGATAGAGAGGCTTGAATAAAAATATCAAAAGAAAACCCACTTAGGTGACTAAGCACTAAAAAAAACCAAAGAGAGCGGCCTATTATAGCCATCCTTATAGATGAAACTTGATGTTGAAAAATGAGATTATATACGGGAAAGCTGTTGGCAGCCTAAGGGGAAAAGAAACCTCACTATTAAGCAAAGTTTCTTTTAAACTATTGCTATTAATCAGCTGTGGTTGTAATGATTGGATGGATACAAGAAATGTAGGTGGACATTACATTAGCTGCTCTTGAGACTCGCAATTTTCTTTTTAACCAATGATCTGCATGAAGAGAAAAGCAAAAAATGTTACAGGTGACCAACATCTCCCCATGGATCACTTCCCTGACCTCGTTCAGTGTACAACATCACAAGCTGCCAGGCTGGCTCAGGCGCAGGGAGGATCAGGATGCTGGGACTCTGGGAGCAGGCACTGCCTGAGCTACTGCACCCCAAATACCCTCCCACCTAAAGCTGGCAGGCTGTCCCAATTCAGGATTAATTTAGCAGGGCTAAACTCCTTCCTCTGACTGCAGTTAACCTCTACACAGCTAAATACTTAAATCTTTGGAGCATGAGGTACTGACTGGCAGTGTGAATTTTTGAAAAAGCCTTTAAAGATAAAGGTCTCCGCCGCTTTTTGTTTCGTTATCTCCACTTCACACAGATCTGACGTTTTCACTGAATGGCTCTGTATTAATGGTGTCTACTCCATGAGTTAGGAATGATGTCTGAAATAAATCAGTACTTCTCTAAACAATACTTCATGCTGAATGTTGCAGACCTGCCGATACACGTGAAAGATCACATTTACTTGTTCCACAGCCCACAGGACCATCTCATCATCTTAACCACTAAAGCAGCTGCGTGCTGAAACACAGGGACAGTACAACACCCAGGGTGACTGTTTGGTCTTTCAAATGATAAAGGTAGGTTTCTGTGGTCAATTCCAGCTGTGTTTCTGCACTTCCCACTGCATCATTTGCAGACGTTTCTGAACAGCAGGTAGCAGCAGGCAGGGACAGCTCATGCCTACTGCAAGAATTATTTGCCATAGGCAAATTGCCCAAGCAACTCCATTTGATTCCCTGGGAGACAAAAAAAATTTGCTTGTTTGGTCTTTGAGCAGCTTTGTTTTTCATAAATTCGCCCGTGACACTAGGTAGCACCCTGCTCTGCGTATACCTCTTCTTTTTGTCCTCTCTCCATTCCTTTTTATATTCCCTGCTTTCCTCAGGATTCTCCTGCTGCCATACCATTGACAATACTAAGTTGTCCTACAAAAGCTACACTTCTTCAGATAATTTGATTTCATAATTATACTGCAGAAAATAAAAGACAAGAAGCCTGTCTCCTGCAAAGCTGTTAATAAAGTGAAAATTCACAGCACTTCTATATATAAACTCTAATCTAAATAATACTGTCATCACTACTGGCTTCAGCTGCCATGTACTGACAGAACACTGATAAAATATACATACGGTGTACCCCTGTCCTTAAAAACACATACAAAAGAAGTATATACCAATGAGACTAATTATTTTTCACTCAGTATAATGAAATGTGCCAAAGCCAGCAAGGACTCATTGTGAGTGTATTGATCCCACGTCTAAGGCTATTCTAGTCGCAGCATCGGAAGAGATCTCAGACAGCCCTCACATACATCTCCTCTCCAGGGCAGCAGTTATTCTGCCATTCCTCACAGCTGTCTCTCTAGCCTGTTCTTGAAAATTTTACTCATGGAGACTCCACAGTTGGGGGGACTTATCTGTAGCCCCTGCCTTCAGTTATAACTGAAGGAAATGGTTTGCCTGGCAATTTGGGAGGCAAAGTAAGTTGAAAAAAAGAATCCTTGTCTTTTTTTTGGGTGGTTATTTGTTTGCCATTTTCTTTGTTTTTCTCTAGGCTGCATAACAACTGGAAGCAAACACAAGAAAATATCTTTTCCTATGAGAATTGGCATAAAAACCTCTATCATTTTTGGTCTTGTGGTTGTTTTTTTTTTTTCAGCAGGACTAGTGCTTCAGAGTGGCAGAATTGAACTTGCCAGCTAGGAGCTACAGAAAAATCTCCCAGTACTGCATGGCTAACAAAGTGACAGAAGAAATGCAGCACTACTGAATGCAAAGCAGTGCACATGGTGAAGAGTGACCCTGTTTGTATGTGCCCAATAGGGAGCATCAGCTTTTGTCACCAAGTATTCTCCTATGTCATTACTCTTTGGAAGATGAAGCTTCCTACTCCCCAACCACCAAAAGGTCCAGGAAGGGAAGAGAAACTATCATTTGGTACTCCATAAAGCTATGGTGTACCCAATCTTGTGTGAAGATCTGGTCACTTCAAAAACAAGATTTTACAACTAGAAAGTGTACAGATAAGGGGGGTCAGATTGGTCAGAAATAGGAAACAATTTCTGTTGTAGAAGTGAAGAGATTTGGTTTCCTCGGCTTGGAAAAGAGATTACTGAGGACATTATAGAGTTCTGGAAAAACATAAATCAGTGGAGCAGGTGGCGAGGGAATGATTAGCCATTATTTTTCATGAGAGAAGAACTACAGGGCACTAAATGAAATCATCAGGCAGCAGGTCAGAGACAAGTGAAAGAAAGCATTTTCACATGCAGTGCCTAATTGCATTGCAGGACATAACATCCTGTTTTGATTGGATGCCCGAAGCATAGATAATTTCCAAAAGCTACTGGACGAGTTCATAGAAGAAAGGTCTGTCAAGGGCAGCTGGACAAGATGATGTAGATACAATCTGTAGATCAGAAAGTCTCTAAATCAGGAACTGCTGGAAACTGGGGGAGTAACTTGGAAAAAATAGGAATCCAAGGTTGCCCTGTCTTTACGGCTTTTTCTTTGCTACCTACCACTGGCTATAGCAGAAATATATCAGGTGGGGTATATGGACCTTTGTTCTGATACAGTACAGCTGTTCGCCTCCTATTTGGTCAAATTACTATTTACAAATCCTATATAGTCAGTAATGGGAAATCGTATTAGAATAATTTATATTAATTGCTTCAGTAAGACCATCAAACATGCAGAAGCAAAGCTACTTTTCCCTTAAAGAAAATATACATATCTTGAATAATAAAAAATCTTCAAAATCTTAATGTCAGAGGAGTGGAGACAAGAGAACAATAGACATCTGTACAAATGAGGAAAAAAAAAAAGAACACAAGGAAGTAGATCTTCTCTATGATCATCACTCCATCACTCCAATGAAATAATAAGTTTTTCCATTGTTTGCAGCAAGACTAGGATTTCATGTGGAGGACTACATTTTGTGAGAAGTAAAAATGGCAAAATGATGACAATACCAGATCTGTTATTTCTCTCCCTAACCAGGGGTAGGAGGAATTTATTTTTTTCCAAAAGTGACTGAATTCAGCATTTAATAGATAAATCATATGAACTGAGAAAATACACAGAAATGCTAAGCTGAATTAAAGACTGGAGCTCCCATGTCAAACCCAGCCATTTTTTCACATTGCTTGTAAAGGTGATGGCAAGGAAGTTAAGACAGACTTAAGCCAAAGTACTACCTTATGCATCAGTACTTAACGTACCTTCCAGCTCACATCCCAGCTGATGTCACAGATGTATTAGGAAATCAGTCAATGAGAGATCTGATTTCCATTATGGTAAAGAATGATAGTTACTAGGACCACCTTGACAGATAGGTACTGTAAAAGTTAGAAGATCTATTTCCTCAGCTAAAATAATAAACTGTTTTACCTCAGTGTCTGTGTAGCAGATTTAGAGAGAATATTCTTGAAATAACAGATACCTAGGAAAGATTTTAATATTCATCTCCATTCACAGGACGTCTAGCATGAATTATTTCAATCTAAAAATTATTTCTGATTGTTCGGACGCATACTAGAGATTCTTTATATACGTACTTGAGTCTTGCAACTTTAGAAAGCTGTTCTTTAAAGAGGGTAATTATTTATAATTTTTGTTATTACATGTATTACTGAAACTTAAATCACATTACCATGTATGAAGATCTAAAGTAGTATCTTGATAGAATGCAATGTCCACTTAATTGCCTCTGATATAATTACTTCCATTTAATGTCTGTATTTCTGCAAATTATTTCAGAGTCTAGAACTTAGGAGTAGGTGGTAGATACTTAATTTGGGTTTCTTTTGGCATATTTCAACTGGAATGTTTCAGTATATTTCCTTGGGAAGGGGATCATGTATACTTTTTTAGAGGAAAACCTAATAGATCCCATTTGCCTCTTTTTCATGGGATTTTCCTGCCCCCGTAGACCTGTGTCCCTGGTGTCAGTGCTCAGACAGAAGATGTGGTTTTTCATTTGAAAGATATGTTGGGAAAGGAAGAAGTTATCCACAAAGAGTTTTCTTCATTTGTACTTTTTTATGCTTCTGTGATTTGTATTGTTATCAAACCTCGCTGGTGTCAAAAAAAAAAGCAGCAGGATCAGATTTTTTCCAACAGACATTTCCATATGGCTCAGCCTTTTTGATCTCATAATATTTTGCAGTACTGGAGAACAAACTCAGTCAAATGATCATCAAAATGTGGAAGCTAGAGATAGATTACTGGAAGGTTTTGGCCCATTTTTTCCTCTTATTTAGCCCAAATTACTTTATTTTTAGATTATACTGCTTTGTACCCCTTCCATAAATACTCCTTCTTTTCACATTGATGACAAGTTCATTATTAATTTATATGAACATATTTAAATCCAGAAGAGGCACCCATAGCATGATTTACAGATTTTAATAGTTCTTTGCCATCTCCTTTCTCCTCTTCTGTTTATCATCTACTCCCATAGTTTCCTACTGGAACAAATAAACTTTAATCTCACTGGTAAATCCCTAGATAAGATTCATCTGCAGAAGCTACAATACTGACCCCAAACTTTGAGCTCCCTGTATCTTGTGCAAATAGGGTCTGGCTGTTCCTCAGCACTGTGTTCTTCACATCCAGGGCTCTTACTTCCTACACCAAATAAATGCTCTGTAGGCAGCAACTTAGTGTAGTTCAGCTACCTAACCTAGAAAACAAGTGTTGGCTCATCCATATCCTACCTGCAGCTTCTGCACAGCCCGAGTACCACAGGCTGTGACCCCACGCTGTGACTGGTTTCTTTGTTCATGGGTGACACAATAGAGCAAGTCACTCACAGTCTTCAGAGGAATATCCAAACTCCAGCTTTACTGTAAAGACTGATCAAGAAATTATGCGAAGCTCAGGAAAACTAGCAAGACCTGCATGCAATTCCTTTCCTCGCTTTTTTCAACATCCCAGCCCACCAGTCTTCACCTTTCCAGGCAGCTGCCTTCTGCTTTGCCCTACCTGATTCCAGGCCAGATCTCCACCTTCTTACTCTCTCCAGAAATGGATCATAAAAGAATTTCTTTTTAAAAATTCCCTGTCTTCTGCTACCAGATGGCTTTCCTCAAGGACCTTCATGCCTTGCCAGGTAATACAAGGCTTGTTATAAGCTTAGATGAAAAGCCAAAATTATTTTGATTACTTGAACTAGCTCTTTGCTTATTTACTCTTCAGAAAGTATTAAAGCAACACCCAAAGGTCTAAGATTTTAGTTAAAGGTAATTCATTACAGCTGTCTGGTTTTGCCCGTATACATTTATCATCAAGCACTACCAAATTGGCAAGTATTATATTTCTGATTTTTTTTTTCCCCTTTAGAATAGCTTAGCTACTACATGCTAGTTTCTGAACCAGCTATGTATGTGTCATATCAACCTTACTTTGATTTTTCCAGTTCACATGGGGAAGTATCTTTTCATAACTGAGTCAACAGTAGGACAAATTTTAATTACAGATCAGAGTAGTCTTGATCATGTGTTTCCTTCTTTATGATGAAACCCAAACAAGATCAAAGACAATAGGTCTTATTTTCTGCAGTATGGCCCTTGTACTGCTAACAGGAAGAGTCAAGTGCAAAGTCTTTTGGGCATTGAACAGTTAGCTAATTTCCTGATATAAAAGCAACTTTTGCAGAATTAAAATTTTCCACTAGGAAAAATTTCATTTTACAATTGGAATCATTGAAATGAAATATTATTTTTGTTGAGCTCAATGCTGAATATACTTGTTGAAGTCCAATATTTTTCCAAGTGACCCAAAATGTTTCATTCTGAAGCACTTCTACAATAAATTGCAACTGCTGATTGCAGTGTATTGTTTGATACAAATTAGAGCGCTGATCTCCACTTCTTAATGTCTTGGTTTCCCTGACATAATTCAACGTGTTCTTCATTTAAACAACATGGATGGTGCATTGCGGGAGCCACAGGACTCTCATAGTGCGATGGAAAATGTCTCTGACCAGGAAATTCTGCATTATAGTGAGCATTCAGTTGCTCAAAAGCAACATCCAAGATGCAATGCGCAATACTGGAAAAGTTGTATGCGACAAATTACTCTAAGCAAAGCATTTTAAAAATCATTAACTGTTTTTCAGATAAGATGACTTGGTCTTGAAGTTATTCCCATGGTTATTATACAGTGCAGCAATGTTCATTTGTTATAGAGCCAAGTTCTGTTATCAATCCCAATAAATTGACTTTAAGTGGGGTCGCACTGGCTTATCTAAAACCAGAATTTGGTCTGTGTTACTGTAGGTTCACAAGAAGTTATAGCAAAATGAGTTTCCCTTTCAGCAATGTCAAGCTTATTTGTCTTGATGCAAATTTTTAGCATTTCTAGAATAAAATCTTGAGGGGAAAACATTTCATATTTGCATTCCAATTTAGGTCAAAACTAATGCTGCATTATCAAGTTTTCTTGATCTCTTTTTCACCCAGCTCTAGAAATTACCTCTTACAGTCTCAAAGCCTGCTATGTGAGTTGAACGAGGGAATTGTCAACATCTCTGCCTGCACATTTGCCTTGGAGCCTCCATTGATGAGTAAAATACTTTTCCTGAGATCCTAGATAGCTATCAGTCTCCTCTCCGTGAGAGCAACTTATTTTTATGGGAGTCCTCCTCTGTGTTATAGTGCTGCTTTTCTTACTGCAGTTCGTGTCATTATTCTTTCTACTGTGTCTTACAAATAAAGTTATTTTCATTAATAGCAATCCAGTGGTTTTATTTCAGCACCAAGAGACTGAAGTACATGCAGTTTTATTAAACAAACCTCAATATATTTCTAAAAGAACAAAAAGGAAATCAATAAAAAGTTAAAATTTGTATAAAGATCTGATGCACATTTAATGTGAATAATTTTTCTCTGAGAAGACAATATAAAAATTAGATATTTCTTTTAAAAAGAGGCTTTTCTGGATACTTATTTAACTCTTTGTTCTGCTGGCAAGTTAAGAATTCTTTTGGCAGCATTGTGCAGTCAAGTATTTGTAAGTTTATACTGGACCGCAGTACAATAAAGCTTTCCTTGCAATGTCCAAATACTCAAAATTAAGCATGTGCATATTCAAGAAGTACTTACCATGGTAATTCTTAATGCAGAAGTACCAAGAGCTTTTACAACATGGCATTTTCTTTTGTGAAACGCTCAAATTCTATTCCTGCCTACTGGGGTGTGCATGAAACCAGGCCTTGGCCCAGCCGACATGCTGTGACTGATGAACTGAAAAATAAAAGCAGATAAACTTGATTAGCCAGGTGATGAGATCTTAGATTGCCTAATCCAGAGGCAGGTGAGCTTTCACCCTTGACTGCAGGGCTGCAGATATCCCGTATACACACCACCTCCTGCTCTGTGCCCAGCACAGTTTTAAATGTCCCCCTCCTAGCATCCCTTGCTGCCTGCTTCACCACGGGTAAGAGCAGGGAAGGGAAGGGAAGACAAATGATTTTCCTTAAGTGTCTATCATAACCTAATTTTCTCACACGATGTCTCTCACCATCATTTCAACTACAATATCTTGTAAGATGTCTTTCACTGCTACATAGTTTTGTAAGGCAGGCATGGCAACTCACCATTGTTCATGGCACAAAAAAGGGCCTTCCTTGGGCCTACCACATTCCCTGTACGCTCCACTACCAAAAATGAATTTACAGTGTAGGCGTTTGCAGACAGCTCGCAGGAAAAATAGGAAGAGGGAACTCGCCACGTGAGGAACGCAGCAGCAGAGCCACCGCCGTCCCAGGTTTTTCGTACGACGGCCCCCTCGGCTCAGTGCCCCTTCCAGAGGGAAGCGGTGTCACTCCAGAGGATCACACGCTTTTGGCTTGGTTGGGTTGGCATTAAAAGCTTGTCTCCCTTCCACAGTTTAAGAGTTGCACAAGTAGGCCCCAGATGTTTGACATTTTTTTTTGAAAACAACAAGATTACTTTGTTTTCCATCCTAATTTTTCATTGCTTAGGCTGCTCTGCTGGCAGGCAATTTCATGAAGATACGGTCGGATAAGCCGACTTTGAACACTGAATCTATTGTGTGATTTAAAGTAAGAGTCCAAACTCAGCCAGCAAGTCATAAAGCAAAAAATTCATTAGAAAGAGAGCTGCAGTAAGCCACTCTAATAAAGGGCATCCTAATAGTTTTATGTTCAAAGCAGCCTTTAATGATAAATAATACTGTTGTTTAGAAGTAAAGAGACTGAAATAATTGTTTATGAAATTGTAATTTATGGTTAATTTAGAAGAAAAGGAAGATTCACAGGCATCCTGATTTTAAATCCTCCGCACAGCTACCTGATCCAAAGGCCGTGAGAGACTCACGGTTATTAAGTGAGATCACTCACAGTATTTCTTTTACTCCTTCTAGTAACAGAAAGGGCGATAAGGAAAATGAGACTGACAAATCTTCCCCTAGATGGAAAGAAAAAGCAGAGCAAAAGAAAATCCATCCATTCTCACTTGTGGAATTTCATGTTATCCCATATAAGGACAAGTTTCTGCAGCACAGGAATCAAAAATTCTGAAACCCTGAGTGTTGTAAAATCACCAGGACAACTGCCAAGTGCCAGTTGCAAGGCGTCTGTATCAGGCTAAGACAAAATGCAGGGCACCTTGGGATTCCCATGCACGGTAAGCTGCACAACAGTAAATGGCACGACAGATTAATATTTCATGTCTCTCAAATGAAGGCATTTTTTAATAGGGGAGAGACAGCACAGAAGGGAGGGAGGCGATCACCTTAGCTCCACAGCCAGCAATCAGATGGTCTGTGCTCTCCGACCGGAGAGTTTGTACTCCCTGCAGCTCTTCTGCCCCAACAAGGCCACCATGAGAAGACACTGCTGTCACCTGTCTCTGCTGGACTGCAGTAGCACAACTGAAAACCATTAATGTTGCAAGAAAGTGGGGAGAGTAACCCACAGAACTGGTGTGGAATGTAGACTATTGAAAATGTGTGGTACCCTACAAAATGAAGGATATTTGAGAGGACTAAGCAATAGAGATCACATCTATCAACTTAAAGCAAGGCTAATCACAGCAACCAAGGTGTGCAGACTCATTAACTTGTATCTTGCCCGTACACTGACAGCACATTTTCAAAACAGTGTTGTCATAAAAGTTACATTACATATATGTATATATATAGCTTTACTTAAGTTAACCTAGTTTGCACTGATTTTGATTCATACACAGTTTATACACAATTGTCTTTTTCTTGTAGTGTAAATCGCAGTTGAGTATTAAATATTCAATCATGACTAGTAGTGGTCCTTCACACTGCAGCGACAGTGATAGTATCTGTACACTGGGCCGCACCACATCCTAGCTGGAAACAGGCCATGTGGAGAAACCAGTGCTATGAAAGGAAACCTGCTGCGTTCCCTCGGCATTCTTACCTTGCTTTGCCCATTACGTCATACAAAACTGGAAAAACCACAGTAGCCAAAACTGTGCCGTGCATCTAGTCCTTGTCAACTCACTATCTTCTAGTCTCTTCCTTCCAGCTGTTTTCTTTGCTGTATCGGTCGGCAGTCCCTGGAGGATGGCTGGGCCAGGCACCACGCTGTGAGAATGCACTCCCCTGCAAGGAGCAGGGACATCTCCAACCAAATCAGGTTGCTCAGAGCCTCATCCGACCTGGCCTTGAATGTTTCCAGGGATGGGGCATCCACCACCTCTCTGGGCAACCTGTTCCAGTGTTCCACCGCCCTCATTGTAAAAAAAATTTTCCTTATATCTAGTCTGAGTCTACCTTCTTTTGGTTTAAAACCATTACCCCTTCTCCTGTCACAATAGGCCCTACAAAAAAGTTTGTCCCCCTGCATGATTGCCCTCAAGGCTGCAAGGCACAGCGGAGAGAGGCTGGCTGTCCCTTCATGCTTTAGCTCACTTTCCATCATCACTCCCAAATTTAATCCAAGCCCCCAGACCTCTAGCATCAGGAAAAAACAGCCAGTGCTGGAGAAATCAGTCGATTTTTCGTGCCAGTGTTACCTTTATTGCTAGTCCTGACCGAGACCACCTTCTCACCACAGACACACATGAAGCCCCTGGGTCCGAGCAGAGGCACATTGCAAACTTTGATTTTCTAGCAGAGCAGTGAAACAATGCCAACAGGCCTGTAAAGGACAGATGTTGGTGTCAGGCTGAATGCAGTCTCCACACTGTCATCTAGTGGATTTAGCAGTGATATCCAGGGCTCCGTTTAGTACTACACTAATTTCACTGTAGCTAAAACATTTTTTTTTTTCCTCTGTGCAGTTTCTGCCTTTTCTCAAGCGGTTCTCTTGGGATTCCTCCTTTCTGAATCCTCTTTTTACAATCATTTAGTTCTCACCATTATAATCCCTTTGGACAATAATCCCTTTTTCTTTGGGTTACTGTAATTGCCAGGCAGGATAGCTCCCCACTGTCAGCCAAGGACTGCAGAATGTCTTTTCCTTTATTTTAGAAAAGTATCTCTTTTCCTTACAGGATGATAGAAATAAGTTTCTTGCCTGTGAAAGACAGAATAAATCCCCTTATAGATTTACTATAAGTGGCATAGGTGCCCTTTGGTACCCCATCAGTCTTCAAAGCCAGCTCTACAGGTTGAACACACTGGAGGTCTCTATGTCTCTTCACATGATGTCCCTGCCTCTCCAGGCTTCAGCCCCTCGCTATTTGCATCTCCTGCTCTGAGAAGTTCTTCAATAAACACAAGTAGGTAAGGAAATCAGGACATACAATTATGCCAGTTACGTTTGCCTAAATGTAGCAAGTGTGTAACTACGATAAACTTAGCAGCATGCAGGTATGATAAATATTAGCAAAGTGATATTATTAGCATGAGCAGCACTCAAAAAATCCTGAGTTCTCCCAGTTCAAGAAGGTCTGCAAGATGCTGCTGTTGGTCCTGAGGGTCCACGGTCATGAGGGGTGTCCCACACCATGTGTCAAGGTGGCCTGGAGAAGATGTTAGCCTTCGTTGTTTTGGATTCCCAGACAATGGGATCTTCAATGCTGATCCTATTCTGCTAAACCTATCTCTTGATCTTTGATTTTCTCTTTTATCTTCTCAGTTTTGGTGACCTGTGACACTCTGTACTTCCTCATTTATGCAGCCAGATTGCTCATCATCCCCAAGGAGTCAGCTCTGAATCTGTCCCAAAGGCAACCCATCACTCCATCCGCATCCTGCAGCTGCCTTCCTGAGGAGTCAGCTCCCCAGGCTGACCCAGACACAACCGATCACTTCACCCTCGCTCTGCAGCTGTTTCGACCACAGTGATTTTACAACTTCTACCCTCTGGTCTACCAGATACTGAATCAGCAATCAGCTAAATATATTAATGCCAAGTCAGTGATTCTATTACTGCTTTACAGTTATTGCAAGTCAGCGATTTGGTCAGTCTCTGTCCCATCAGAAGAAACGCTAAATATGTTTGTGCAGGTTTGGCAATTTTGTCACTAGCCCATCTTGGCTCAATAGTCCCTTTTCTGTAGCAAGGGTCTGTGACCACCCCTCACTGCCTCCAGCTTTTCACTTACAAACATTGAGAGAAGGGAAGATTACTTGTCAGAAGTTGGAAAGGAGGAATATGAGGCCATTGACATGCAACAGAAAGGGGAGTGAGACTTTAAGCATTGTTTAGTCTAACAGTTTACAAATCACCAGCTAATAGTCCGGACAAGCTTTTTGTCCCTAAAACTGTGCTTCTGCAATCACATCAAAAGCTCTATCAAAAATCTTCTGCATGAGTGCATTCAGAGATTATTTTTAATAGAAATCTCCACTTTAATAACCATTTTAATGACCCTCTGCCAGAAACTCTGAGAAAAAAGTCTATTCCACAGGCTACAGTATGGATCTAGTTGGAAAGAGACCCATTGCCACATTCATGGCTGACTCCTAGGCAAAAGCTGGGAGTGCAGAATTCGGGCAATCTGCTGTAGAGAAACCTGGCTTCCTCATCAATTAATATTCCAGAATTTAGATCGTCTTTAATGGTGATAAGTAAATAAAGAAGGACACTATGCACAAAGGACAAAGAGAATTCAGAAATCAGTGTATGTATTAGATACAACTTAGGAGCTACAAACAACAGCTGGAAATTAAGTCTGTGTTACTGACCTTGCTAGCAGGTGGCCACTCTCCTGGGCATGATGGCTAATCCACCCTGCCACCAAGCAGGTTTCAAAATAGAGGGCGGTAGGTTTAGATTAGATATTAGGAAAAAAATTTCGACAATGAGGGTGGTGGAACACTGGAACAGGTTGCCCAGAGAGGTGGTGGATGCCCTATCCCTGGAAACGTTCAAGGCCAGGCTGGATGGGGCACTGAGCAACCTGATCTGGTTGGAGATGTCCCTGCTCCTTGCAGGGGGGTTGGACTAGATGACCTTTGAAGGTCTCTTCCAACCCTAACCATTCTATGATTCTATGATTCTAATTTAGTACAAATGTCACCTCTATAAATTATCATTAGTAAAAAATTATAATAGTAGATTTCTAAGTGTCCAGTTCACTCTACTGGAAAGCATTAAGTTTCACAGGCCTTGCATATACCACAAAAACAAAAGAAAAAGGAAACATCTACTTTAGGCATACTAACAAAAGAAAGAAACTTCAAGGCTCTTCACACAGGGATAGGAGAACGTAATCACCAAGAAAGATGAGAAGTGGTGAACAGAGCCTTGAGAGGAAATCAAGACCTGATATTTCTTTTGGGCTCTTTGCTTGCTAGAAAAATGGACAGTCAGATGTGGTAATAGAGATTGCCATCCCCTCTCCTGGTAGAGGTTCCTCTTCTGCTACATGACAAAGAAACCCTCAAGGATGTGAAAACACGAGCTCACGGTGTGGGAACGACAGCAGATGTTACTGGGGCCTTTCTGAGCTCTGCTTGTGAAACAAGTGCAACAACCCTTCAACAGATACAATCACATGATGATTTTTCATGCCGTGCTTCTGCTGTCATTCCTTTTGGGAAATAAGCAGCCCTTTTGCTATGGTTAAAGGTAACGTTACACACGGAGCACTGGTGTAACAGCACTGGGGCACCTTGGGAGCTAAAGCATGCCTCCGATTGGAGGACACGGGCTACACGGTAACGTAACATCCTGCCCATGGGCAAGGAATGGATTTCTTATTCTTCACCTCCTTGTGCTCTGCACTCACAGATGAGTTTATGGCTTCTCGGGGTGTAGCAATTTTCCCCTTGAAATTAGTGGTGGGCCATCACCTGCTTATTCGTCCCTCGGTAAAACAGGGGAGGAAACAGCAAAAAAGAAAGGGAAAACTCAGCTTGAGATAAAGAGAGTGAGATCACTTACCAATTACTGTTGTTGGCAAAACAGACTTGCCTTGGGAAATTTAACTTAATTCATTGCCAATTAACATAAATATTAGAGTAGTGATTCAGATTTTTCTTTCAAAAAAAAAAAGAAACAAACATTTATACACCAGAAAAACTTTTCCTCTCCCATTTCCAGACCTAGCTTCACTCCATCGCTCCAGGCACCTCTCCTCCCCACTTGTTACCACTGCAGGGTAACTCCTCAAGTCTCTTCATTGAGGCCACAGGCAGTACAGGGGTTGAGGTCAGGGCACAGGAGTTTCTCTCTGCTGCTCTTTCCTATGCTCTAGCGTGGGTCCTCCACAGGCTGCAGTCTTTTTGGGGTGTACCTGCTTCAGCATGGGCCGCAGTCGCACTGAGGAAGTATCTGACCCATCGTGGGTCCTCCATAGGCAACCATTACTTTGGGAATATCTGCTCCACCATGAAGCACCTCCTCATTCAGCTTTGGTGTTCTCTCTGCTGTTCCTCTTTTGTTTCCCTCTCCTCTTTCTCTTGATGTTTTCTACCCTTCCTTAAATATGTTTTCCCAGAGGCACCACCAGTTTGGGTGGTAGGGTCAGCTGTGTCCTGCAGTGGGTACATTGTGGACCAGGCTGGAGTCAGGGAATCCCCTCGCCTCCTCCCACAGAGGCCTCACCCTGCAGCCTCCCCACTGCCAAATGCTTGCCACTGACACCCAGTACAAAATTCTATACCTATTACCAGAAAAAAAAATCGTATGTGATCCTTATTAATCAAATAAGAAACAGCTAGCATGCTGTTATGATGTTTTACCCTCCAGATTTCTTCCCGGAGTATCTTATTAAGACATTGCCTAGAGTCAGAACCAAAGGGACATCTCAGGCTGAGTAAACCAAGGAGCCCTCCGAAACCATACCTATTTGCTAATTTCAAGTTTATTCACCAAGCAGTTGACTTCCCAGTCACCACCGACCTTTCTAAAGAGAAGCTTAAAGAAGTAAACCGGAAATTTTCAATCCACTTTGTGCTTTCTGCAAATTGTAACCACATCAGAATTAATCGTGACTGTACATAACAATCAAGAAAGAGTTACAAAGCAGACAGGGCTACAGAAAGGCAGCAGGGATTTCTTCTGCTGAAATCCCAGGAAGACCTCTCCCAAGCTCCATATAGGAAATAGCACTTGCAGCTACAGCATCCATACATCTAATTATCACTGACTATGTATTTGACCCTTCTTCTGTTCCCAACACAAACCAATGCAGAAAGCTAAGTTCTCATCAAAGCACTGCAGAACAGCTCCTGGCAGTTTCTTATCTCCCTTGGAACAAAACATCCCAGAAGCACAGAAAAGCTTCAAGCCACTCGCACCAACCCAGTATAGAGTGCATCCCCACCAGACAGCAGTGGGACTTCTCATCTTACTCCCTTTTTTTATCCCAAGAGCCTTGCTTTACACTGGGTATGGAAACCTATCATCTCAGTGCCAAATTAATACAAGTCAAAAGCATTTTGGGACTAGTGTTCACAAATAAATCTAGTACAAGTATCCTCAGGATACAGTCATTACTAAACGTATTTTTCATCTGGCTCATTATATCGGGGGAAGCTTTTCTGAAGTATATCGATGTGAGAGACAGCAGTGACTTACCCAGAATATATATTGTTACATATAAAGATGGCTTTCAACATTAATACCACAAAATCAACAAAGTTTACAGAGCCATTAAACCCTTACAACTAACCTTATTTATGTCTCTAGCTGCCTCCAACTATTAAAGCACGCCATGGTTTTGTGCTTTACTTGTGCTCTCTTTCCCATACTCTTCCTTATCAAGAGAGTAAGTTTTTGTCCTAACAACATTTTAAAATTTAAGGTTTAGGGACTTAGGAATGTTTAAGTCTTCTCTGTGGCTGTTTACGGTCTTAGCAGAGAAGAAATTTGCTTTGGATGTACTTGTATATCAGAACAGGATTAACCACAGTTAGCTGCAGGAGATGCAGAGCAGAAGTGCTAAGGAGCACCATCAGGTTTCTCCACAGAAAGCTTTTCTTCTTGGCTCTTCTGCTGAGCTGCCCATTTATCCTGTCGGTGCTGGAGATGCCCACAGGTGAAGCAGACAGTACCAAAGACAGTTGTGTTTCGTTCTCTGCTCCGCGGGTCCGTGCCATGCCAGCACAACCCCAATGAGAGGTTCGATGTTAACACGTGACATTCGTGCACATATCCAGCCTGCTGCTTCTATGGAGCAGATGGTCTTCAGGCTTTTTATGCCATTCCCTGTAGGTATTCCTTATAGCCATAATGCTGCTCCTTGCAGGTGTTTTCCTCCGAGCAGCTGTCTGAATGGACAGTGGCCAATTTATCAGTCACAACGCTCTATCAAAGAGATTCCAATGTTGGCAAAATCGCTAAGAAGTGAATACACTGGAGACTGGAACTGCATAGAGCCATTTAAAATAACAGCAACCTGCTGAATATATAGCACCATTGAATCCAAACTGCAAATTACATTAAAGAACATTTGCTTACAGAGCTTGACAAATTACAAATGTTTAACAACTCCTGACATATCTCAAGGATAATTGCCACCAAACTAATTATTCCATGTTGATAAGATCAAACAATTTTCCCTTTGTCAGTATGCCTCAGCAAACCAGTTGTGATAACAAACAGAAAAAAAA
>WHYT01016541.1:84153-117130 GCA_009806455.1 Tetrax tetrax
TGCACATATCCAGCCTGCTGCTTCTATGGAGCAGATGGTCTTCAGGCTTTTTATGCCATTCCCTGTAGGTATTCCTTATAGCCATAATGCTGCTCCTTGCAGGTGTTTTCCTCCGAGCAGCTGTCTGAATGGACAGTGGCCAATTTATCAGTCACAACGCTCTATCAAAGAGATTCCAATGTTGGCAAAATCGCTAAGAAGTGAATACACTGGAGACTGGAACTGCATAGAGCCATTTAAAATAACAGCAACCTGCTGAATATATAGCACCATTGAATCCAAACTGCAAATTACATTAAAGAACATTTGCTTACAGAGCTTGACAAATTACAAATGTTTAACAACTCCTGACATATCTCAAGGATAATTGCCACCAAACTAATTATTCCATGTTGATAAGATCAAACAATTTTCCCTTTGTCAGTATGCCTCAGCAAACCAGTTGTGATAACAAACAGAAAAAAAAACCTTGCATTTTTTTCTACCTCTATGATTTTGTCTTGCTGTTGCCTTTTTCTTAGAGTGTTGATATTTGCTCTCATTTGGAAATAGATGATCTTTGCTGCTTTACTGACACAGGGATTCTTAATATTGGTATGATGGTTCCATTTATCTTTTCCTCCTGCACTAAGAACAGGGTACAGCAAGGAACGTGAAATCCTTATACTTTGTATTTATGGAAAGTTTTGCAGAAGTTTCCTGTAAAGTGTGCCGCCAGGTCCAGTTAGGTTTCTGCAGAAAACACCTATCCCACCAGCTGACGAGTTGTTGTTGTGGCCCTGCTTGTGTTAGGAAAAGTTCCATCCACTCACAGAATATGTCTGCTAGCCTATCAAATATTTCTGTCTTTTTTTTCATTCTTATTAAATGCCCTATAAGATGAATTTGCATGGTGGGCCACAATCTGTCACCTGCTGGGCTCTAAGAAGAGTATTCTTTTTTATTGTTACTTGCAGAATGATTGCATGCACAGGTAGAGAGCATTTATCTTAGTCTTCATTCTATCCATTGTATTTATAGCCTGTTATTTCCAATCTATATTGCTTTACCTGTTCCTCGAAGTCCTCCTGAGAGAACACTATGGACTAAACAACAAATGACTACAGACATTGTCTAGTCCATAGTCCACAGTCAGGTTTGTATTGGTGCTGCCCTTCCTAGTTCCTTATGCCTTTGAGCATGAACAAGCAGCTCTCTATGCCAAACTTAATTTTGGTTCAGTTTAAAGGTGAATCCTGCAATAAATTCTCCTTGCCTAGGCTTCTTCTATTGCTTCTGGCAACACTGCATCTTGTTTCTGCAGTGTCTGAGCTTCAGGACAGTCTCTGTACTTCTAAAGCATAAGAGATAT
The DNA here is from genome assembly GCA_009806455.1 of Tetrax tetrax. NCBI lineage: Eukaryota > Metazoa > Chordata > Aves > Otidiformes > Otididae > Tetrax > Tetrax tetrax. The sequence continues at coordinate 85,505 of WHYT01016541.1, forward strand.
ATTTTTTTTTTTAATCAAAGTAGTTAAATCATTAATGTACCAGACAGGCACACTGTAAGCAGTGGAATAAACAAAGTGCAGCCAACATCTCCAAAGAGATGCTCCCCCACCGCTGCAATCAGTATCCTCTCTACAGTATTCCCTGTTCAGACCCCTATTTTTCCTGGCCCAAATACAGCACCCTGATTTCATCCCACATTGTTTTCTGGTAGGGTGCAAGCCAGAATCTCTTGTGGCTCGCTGGGAACAGCACAGATGCTCACTTGTGGGCTAACCTGCTGGTTCTCCTTGCCTTTACTGCAATGTTGGGGAAGGAAGGACTTGGCATTTTTCTCATCTCAAACCAGCTATCAATATTCTCTTCTCTAGTTTTTGCTTGATATTGGTCAACAAAGTCCAAAGTTACTGGATGAGAGCAGCCTGGCAGACTAATTTATTTCTGAAAAATATCTAGTGTGGTGTAATGGAAAGGCGTTATGAGCCAATTATCATGCAGAGTGTTTTATTAGCTATATCTCCACATTTTGTTCTGAAGAGCATCTTGTGTGGTGATTTATTTTGTTCCGAAGATTATTGTTTCTGGCTTTCATAGTCTATTGAACAAATGTTGGTACAGCAGAGGGACTTTATTTTTTAATTGTATTTTAAAGGAGAATGCTGTTTATGACTTTTTTAGTAGTACTGATGATTGGAGGAAAGAGGATAGTCCCCCAGGGAACACAGGAGGCCTTGAGGTGCACCATGGTGCAGGCTGTCTTACAGTCCTAATGCTCTTTCAGATACAGCCTTGTTTCCCATGCGCTTGAATTATTAGCGCCATAGCAACATAGAACTGAAACAGAAGCAGGAAACCTCAGTCATTTTGCACTGAGGCACCTCAGTCATTTTAAGACTGAAATAATTTTATGAATAATCTAAGCCAGCTGTATGGGATCCAACCAGTGACACTCATCAGCTGGCACTACATGGAGAAACACAAGGAGCGATAGGAACTAATCAGTACTGCAAAACGCTCGTGCATAGAAAGCAACATTACAGAAAACAGATACCTTGGTGAAGTCCTCCATTACACTGTATGAATACCTTTCACTTTATGCCATGATAGGGCCTGTTGTCACAGGACTAGGGGTAATGGTTTCAAAATAGAGGGAGATAGATTTAGATTAGGTATTAGGAAAAAATTTTTTACAATGCAAGTTGTAGAACACTGGCACAGGTTGCCCAGAGAGGTGGTGGATGCCCCATCCCTGGAAACATTCAAGGCCAGGTTGGATGAGGCTCTGAGCAACCTGATCTAGTCAGGGATGTCCCTGCTCCTTGCAGGGGGGTTGGACTAGATGACCTTTGAAGGTCCCTTCCAATCCAAACCATTCTATGATTCTATATAACCATAAAGGTAGGAATCTTTCTCTTCCTACTGTTCGTTAAATGAAAACACTGAGGTGAATTTTACCTTCAGCACTGAAGACTGCAAGGCCTGCATTCATTTGAACTTCAGCAGAGACCAGTTTTCATCACCATACTGATAAGAAGATGTCCTCCTCGCAAAGTCTCAGCACTGGGACTGAGGTGCTTGCAGAGAGCCCCATGGATCTTTTTTTACCCATGTCAAGTGTCACAGCTTTGGACTGAAAACTTCCATCCATCTTTGACTATATACTGTGCCTCATTAGGATGGAGTTAATTCTCTTCATATGATGCCAGGTTTTAGATTTGTGACTAAAACAGCTAACACACCAGTGTTTTGGTGATTGCTGAGCAGTGCTTGCGCAGCCTCAAGGCTTTCTCGTTTCCCACTCTGCCCCCACAATGAGTGGGTTAGGGGTGGGCAAGAGGCTGGGAGGGGACACAGCCAGCCCAAGTGACCCAAACTGACTAAAGGGATATTCCACACCATATGATGTCTTGCTCAGCTATAAAACTGGAAGATAGTCTTTCTGTAGCTGTTGCTCAGAGACTGGCTGGTCATTGGTCTGCTGGTGGGATGTGGTGAGTGATTGTCTTTGCATTATTTGCTTGGGTTTTTTTCTTTTCTTCACTTATTAAACTGACTTTATCTCAATACATGAGTTTTCTTGCTTTTGTTCCTCCTATTGTCTCCCTCATCCCACTAGGGATGAGGCAGGGAGTGAACAAATGGCTGGTGAGTATTTAGTTGCTGGCTGGGGTCAACTGCCAAGACTACCAAACTTTAACTGCCTTATCTGAAATGCTGGATGAAAGGAACTTAGCTTCAGGTTATTTTTAAAGCTTCTTCAGAAATAGCTCAGTCATTTCAAATAAAATGCTAGAAAAATTGTGCTGCATTCACTGGGAGATTTCAACATCTTTCTATTGACAATTGAGGGCTGAAAACCTAGACCATAGGTTCCTGGTGTGGCTGTGTGCCTCCTGATCTCCCTCAGAACCACCACTGCCCTAAAAAACAAAAGTGCAAGCAAACAAAATCAAAGCGCCCTGGCCTGGATAATCTGTTTGCATGTGCCAAGGGGACTCGCTGAGACTCAGAGCTGGGTACTCCAAAGCTCCACTGCCACGGACGTGCTCCAGCTCAAGCCTGCGGGGAGGAAGCAAACATTCTCAGCTGCTTTTCTTGTCTGCTGAAAGACGTTTTAGTAATGAGCAGAAGTGCTGAAAGTAGGGAACCATTTTTCCCCTTGTAGTCTTAATACTGACAAATGACAGCAAACAAAATGAAAAATAAAAATAAAACCTCCCTGGCTTAAATGCAGAAGTCTCAATATGAGGTAGGCTTTGTATGGCTGAGCTGATAGCACTGGAGCCAGAGTCCAGGAAAAGTTTCAAGGCTGTGAGCTTTGCTGAGATGAAAACAGGCTGGAGGCCTGCAGGCAGAGGAAGACAAGTTGGAGCCGAGGAGGAAGAAAAGAGAAAAATATTTTTTTAAAAAGGAGGTTGCAGTGGCAACTTTGCAAATTCAACAAGAAGTCCCAGGAAGGAAAATAGATGAGGAAGAACGCAAGGTTTCCAAAAGGAAGGGCGAAGTATTTAGGTCTAGGAAGACAGAGATAAAAGGACTGAGGCAGGGAGGCAGTAAGTGCAGCCACTACAGCCAAGTTTTAAGGAAGACTTAGTTTAAAGGACCGAGTTTCTAGAATAAAGGCTATGTTCTAGATTACAACCTACCTGAAAGAAGTAGCCACCAAGAAAATTGCTTTTGATTGGAAAGCAGAGCACACACCTGGCTAGCACTCAGCTAATGAGGCATTAGTAGGTAAAAAAAAGATGACTTCCAACACTTGGGAAGGAAAGTACTATCAACATTGAATATGGTGGCAACATTTTTCCAAGTTCCCAAGTCCAGCACTTTGTAATGCATCCTGTCCTGCATGTTTTGTTTTTCTTGATGACCGGCTCTCTTCTCACGCTACAAGGGCCAGGTCACAGAATAACTGGACACATGGCAAGAGAGTGGGAGTGATTTACAACATGTCATGACAATCATGTTAATTAAATGACCACTGAATTCACAGCATCTGTGTTCATATCTGGTCAAGGGGAATAACAATGTTGTGGCTAACCATATCAAATTTGTTATCTTGCTTACACACAGTTCCACCCTTTTGACCTTGTTGAACATCTCTTCACTAGATGGCTGGGCAGGAGCTCCTTAACAGGTCCTGGAGCAGATGTGAGCCCAGTTCCTACACAGGCATTGCTGCCTGAAGCCAAAGATAGGCATCTGCCAGGAAGGCCATCCTTTGGGGCCACAGCCTCATCACACCATTAGAAACCAGCTCTTGTATGTATCTCAAGTTTCACCTTTTGGAAGTGAGCAAGGGGAAGGAAGTGGTTTTGGGATACATCCCGTGTGCCTTTCCCTGAACTTCTACAGGTTACTCTTGAGTTTCCTGAGGACCCCATTTCTCTATGTAAATCTGCAAAGTTTCATTACATCCCATTCTTGAGTTTATTAATTAAGATGGTGAACAATGACAGCTCCAGTAAAAATTGCTGAAGAATGCTGTAGTAATCAGTTGCCAGCTGGACTTTGTAGCACTGATCACAGACGGTATCCCTCCAAGCCCTGCTGGTCAGCTAATTTTCCACCCACTGTGTAGGTCACTTATCCAAACCATCTCTCTTCAATTTGGCTACAAGAATACTATGAGAAACCACATCAAGACCCTTCTTAATTGTAAACATTTTCTACAGTCTCCTTGTGCAAAGAATCTGTCATCTCATCATAAAAGGCCATCAGGTTGGTCAGGTGTGATTTACCCTTTGTATATCCACGCTGACCATTCCAAATCACCTTTTCCTTACTGTACTTGGGTAGTTACGGCTTCAAGGAGGACTGTTCTATACTCTCCCCAAGATAAGAAGGATGTGGACCAGTTGGATCGAATCCAGAGGAGGGCCACAAAGATAATCAGAGGGCTGGATAACCTCTCCTCTGAGGACAGCTGAGAGAGTTGGGGCTGTTCAGCCTGGAGTAGAGAAGGTTCTGGGGAGACCTTACAGCAGCCTTTCAGTACTTAAAGAGGGCTTATAAGAAAGGTGAAGAGAAACTTTATACCAGGGCCTGTTGTGATAGGATGAGGGGTAATGGTTTTAAAATAGAGGGAGGTAGATTCAGACTTGACATGTGTTCCACCACTGAGGGTGGTGGAACACATATTGCCCAGAGAGGTGGTGGATGCCCCATCCCTGGAAACATTCAAGGCCAGGTTGGATGGGGCTCTGAGCAACCTGATCTGGTTGAAGATGTCCCTGCTCCTTGCAGGGAGGTTGGACTTTAAAGGTTGGACCTTTAAAGGTCCCTTCCAACCCAAAATATTCTACGATTCTATTCCCAAAGAAAGGGGTCAGGCTTGCTGACTTGTCTCCTGTAGTACAGTGGGTCATCTTCTCATATTTGAAAATGGGTGGGAAATGACATTTACCTTTTTACACTTCTCAGGAACTTCATCCACAACTCTCTTAGGGCACAAAGGCAAGAATGATAGAAGTGGTACTTCTTCCTACTGACACAGAAAGTTTCCTAGAAGGGAATTGGAAGAACAGAGAAGACAGGCACCAACATAATAGGATGTTGGATACCCACATCCTGCCGTTCTGGATCTGTCAGGGCTCAGCAAGGACCAGCAGCTCGCTAAAGGCCAGGGGCGAGAAGCTAAGGGAGATACCATGACTGGCAAGGCAGGGGCCTCACCAGCCAAGGCCCCATCCTCACAGCACCTAAGCAAGGCAAGCAGGACAGGGATGGTAACCAGGGTTAAGCCAGAGTCCAGATCACCAGACAAGCTTGTAGTGATGAAGGAGGGCCAACGTGAAGCTGGGAAGTCAATCTGCAGGCCAGGATCAGATCCAGAGATGGTAACCAAGGTCAGACATAGTCATGACTGACAGGCAGCTTCATAGTAATAACATATATCTGAGTCCAGGCAGGAAGACTGTCCATGGGTCAGGGTCTGGATCAATGGGCAATTTCCATGTCCACACACAGGCATGACTGTAACAGAGCTAGAGACAGGTAGACCTTGAACATTGCTCAGGCAGGGACTGAAGCCCTGGCTTGATATTAAATGGAGTTCCTGGGCCCACGAGCAGGAGGTGTGGGTGGAGGTCCCACATATGGACAGTCAAGACCATTAAGACCTCTTAATGCTTTCAGAGCCATGACAGGATCCATGGTTTGTACAAAGTAACTGCACTGGTGACATTCCTATTACAAAGTGCTCTCAAGTACAGGCAACACGCAAGACAACGGTCACACATCACATCCATGATGGGTATCTTCAGTGCTAGTGAATGTCCTCATGCTCAGGTCAGTTCACTTCAAGCAACATAGCTCTAGTTTTTTCACAGTAGCCACATCTAGGTGGATGACAGCATATTGCCTGTCCAAGGCCAAGAACTTGCTCTAGTATCGTGGCTTCAGTCAGCACGGTACGGAGCAGGAGAAACAGTGACTGAGTAAGAGCATCTGGCACAGTCCTCTTAGTACACAGGTGCATGCAGCGTTACGCAAGTAAGTGTAGCACAGGCTAGAGGTCAACTGTAAGTGCAAAGTAATTAAAGGGCAAAGGCTTATGGGATAGCGCTACGGAGCCAACACGTGAACCAAGCAGAAAGGACGTGGCCAGTCTATCCCAAAGATCCTAGCCGTACCAAAGCAGTGTAGGCACAAATCATAGTGTAAACATGGTCACAGAACCAAGACTGACTCCTTGGTATAAGAGAGGAAGAAGACGTAGCTGTATCCACTGAGACTCAAAACTGGCATTCTCACTTATGGGGTGCACAGGGTCAGTGAGTAAACTTCTTGGAATATTTAGAATACAATCATCACGGGTCAATGGACTGAATAATCTCCTAGTGAAAATAACTCTCTCAAGCATTCAAGTCAGCTTCATGTATCATTATGCAGAACAAAACCCAAAATAAAGTCTTGACAGGAACTACGTGTCGTTTGTACTGGGTACACTTAATGCTACAAAGAATCTTCCTCAACACAAGCAGTATAATGCAGGTGCTAAACTCTCACGAAAATGGAAAATAAAACCCTCTCAGAGTTGTCAACAGTATTTAAAAATTCTCCAGTGACAGCATTCCCCACAGAATAACAGTTGGGCATCCAGCCAGGAAAAAAAAAAAAGCTATTAGGACCCCTGTTCCAGACAGGAATGGAATTAACCTCCCAATTAGTTCCCTAGTTTGAGAGAAGGTATGTACATATGACAGAAGGGGAGGACTTCTTTCTCCCAAAAAAGACAATTTTTAATTCAGCATACAGATAAAGCTAGGAAATTATAATGTTATGCTCCACTGGGTAATTACATGCAAGACACCTACAAGCATACATCTTCAGGAATGGAGTAGTACTGAAGGCTTTTTAAAGTACTCGTGCCAACTAATTCCCTGCTCCAAGTCAGATCGAGGAGTGGGAGGCGGGAAAAGAAAGATGCTGAAGAGAAAAACATTCCTGATGTGTTTTTTGAGGGTAAGTTTATTTCAAGTATAAAATAAATTTCATTCAATGAAATATATACAGTTTTTACTTTTAGTATAAAGGTTTAAACAGATAGAAAGAATCAAGTACCAAATTTCTGAAAAAATACGATTCAATTCAATATTCCAAACGATGATGAAAAGGCACTTAAACAAAAGATATCCAGCGACAAATATAACTCTTATGTCACAGTGAACATGTAGTCAAACATTACCTAACACTTTATAAACAAAGAAATTAATTACAGTCTGGTTAACGTGAACAACATAGTTTGGACAAGAGTGAATTCAAACTCCCTGCACTTCAACAATCACACTTTTCTTTCAAGTGTAAAGAAATTAAAGAGAGAGAGAAAAACAAATGAAGTCTTCAGTCAACTATCAGTTTACAGCACTGTGTTCAGATAAAGAACTCAAGAGTTCAATTTGTACAAATTCCATAAAAAGAAGTGTAAGAAAACCGAGTAGCAGCACAAATACTTCATGGTATCCCCTGATCTATGCACTTGAATTGAGGGTATTATATTTCTATTCCTAGTTTAAAAAAAAAAAAAAGTTTCTACAAAAATAGAAAGTCTTCTTAGATGCACAAAAATCACACTAGCATAAGTAGAAAATAACGGTGTAATGCTTGGGAATCCACTGCAATCCCTTTCCAGTAGGAATATTTTTCCACTGCCAGCAATGGGTACCACAAGTAGAAGTTTCCCAGAATCAGAAAAGAAAACAGACTGACAATGTAAATGAGTTTGAGTTTTTTTTGGTCAAGAGTCAACTAACTCTTGTATCTTAAAAAAGAAAAAAAAATTCAAATATGTCAAAAAGAAACAATACCTTTGACAACGCATTTTCAGCACCAAAGCGTACTTGTGCAATAAATACAAAATAAGACCTCAATCATTCACAAACATGTGGCAAATAAGGGGAAAAATTGCCAACACCCCCCAGAATTTATTTTTTAAACTCAAAAATATGAAGTAAACAGGAAAAAGCACTGTATTGTTGAAATTTTTTTTCCAGTGATACTGAATAAGACCTATGATACAGGAGTGCTATCAAGGCTTTTGCATCTTTTTTTCCAGATACATTTTCCTGTAGGTCTGAAACATCTCCTTGGAGTCTTTGACTGGAATGTGAAGAGCCTCGCTATCTCCATCCAGGATCTGTAAAGCTGTATCAAGTGGAATACTGTCCTCAGCTGAAAGACAGAGAGAAGCAGGTTAAAGCAAAAGTCCAAGAGTCTCAAATGACTCAACATCTGACAAATGGTCATTTGGATGTCTTTGTAAGGGAGATTTCTAAAGAATATTAAGAAAGGTGTGAATGAAAATTTGCATTTGTGAAAGTAAGAGAAGACACAAGAGGAAGAGTAAAAAGAATGGCAAACACCAAGAGCCAAGGACACATTCAACAGCAATAAAAGATGTCAACATTGCAAAATGTGTTGGTCGCATCAAGACTACAACACAGATAACCTGTCAGCAGAGGACTTGCACTGATAGGAAGAGGATGGCAATAAGGTAACAGCATGCTGAATGTAGCATTTCACTTCCTGTTAGACCAGTAAGAAAACAAGACTATAGCTGGAAAGATACCTAAAGCAAAGAAACAAAGAGAGCTGGAAACAACCTTGGCCAAGATTCACAAAGGATGTAACAACCAAGATCCTGAAAGATGCCACTGTTGGAACTGTTGACTCCTCAAGGGTACAAAACACCATCCAAAAAGTAATTTGCCAATCAAGAGAAACAAGGAGATGTAATAGCGGTGGCACCACTTTTCCTCTGTGTGTCATACAAGTAACCCTGTCAAGACTACTGGGACACCCAGACCCTGCTACCTGTGAGCACTGGTGTATGTGCCAACAGCATCAACTTGCCATGAAAGTCAAATAAAATAAAAAAATCACTTTCTGTTTTTCTAGTCTCAAACTAGATTTTGTTACGTTACTTCCTACATTTTAAAGTGGGAAAGAGCTAGCTTGGTCTTTACCTATAGTTTAAAACTGTACTTGAATCCTGTCACCAGTGCTACCTCTGATTCAACTGCACACACGGATGCAAGAAAATTTCAACAACCTCCAACAACATCTTCTTACGGCAATAAAAATCTCCACAAATTTTGAAATTCATATGTCTGCTCAACAGTATTAATTTCACCACAAAGCTAGTAAAGAATAAGTTAAAATACTTTATTAAGATTTGCTGCTGTCAAAGAACACTTAAAAACACGCAAAGAGTATTTAACTTATATTTCAAAACAGATAATCTGAAGTCATTTCACCTGTAGAGACCTCTTCCAGCTTTTTTTGCTTCACTGGATCACATTTTAACCAATCTTCTTTTTTACTCTTGACATCTAAAGAGAAAATTTTAAAAATGTTTTTGAGGTTCCCATATCACAAGTTTTGGTCTCTATTCAGCATCAAGTTTTAACACGTATACTAGTACATGCAAAAGGAAATTTCCTTTGGGTATGAAAGGGTTGATATGTACAACTAAAAATTTGGGTTTATTTAAGATCAAATATACCATTTGATACAAATACGCTTCACAATGCACCACATCAAATGTCGAAAGACTGGGGACAGGGAGAAGAGGAGAAAAAACGGCAGCTTAAAGCAAAGATGGCAAAGGTTACTGACCCTGTGTGACAGACACATCTGGCCCAAGCCCTCTGTCTTCTTCAATGCTACAAAAGATCTCTACCTCCTTTGTCTACCCAGTAAGATTTACACACGACCAGGTGAAGACTGAATACAAATCAGACCACCTTTGGTAACTGTGCCAAGGGAATCTGCTTTCTACAGACAAGCCAAGCTAGCTATCTTCTACAAGTAGGTTAGAAAGTCTAAACTACTCTAACTTTATTCTGTAAAACTTAAGGAAAAAGAATAAAACATTAAATTGAAGGAAGTCTCACGTTATTTTTCAGCTTAACACACAGCTACAGTCTGTCAGAAAGCTAAGCTATTTCGACCTTCACCTTCTAGAGTCTCACGTTTTCACTGTCTGTACTTTCGTGTAACACAAATTCAAAAAGGAGTACATACTTTTTACTTGCAAACTAATTTACTTACAAATTAATAACCAAGACAGCATCATACCTGCCACAATGGCTTTCTCTCTTTCCAGGGAAGTCTTTGCAGCTACGCTTTCTTCTTCAGTAGTTGGATTTCTGAACAGTATCTCTGGACATAGCTTAAATCCAAGCATTTCCAGTTTGCATGACTTCTCAGCTTCTGAGAGAGAAGCATCTCTTTTCACAGCTGGGCTGTTTTGTGACATTTTGGGCTTCTTGTGCCAGACAGGTCTGACAGGTGATGTCTCTAATTTTGTCAGGTATATGCGTTCTTGTGTCGTACGCTTAAATGCAACTCTGTTCAGGTATTGTTTTTTTGGTTCTTTTTGAAGATGCAATTTTAATCTGTTGTTTCTTCTATTTAAGTATAGCAGGTTTTTATCAGAAAACATTTTCTCAGGGCACTTGTCTTTGTTTTGACCATCCAGGCGCCTCTCTTTGTTAGAAAAGTAGTTTTTAGAGATGGTAGAAGATCGAGCCCTCTTTCTCTGTCGTTTAAGCACAGAGCGATCTGCTAATGAACTCTTCTGTTTCCAGCCATTTTCTCCATTCAGTTTCTTAGCTTTGTCAGTATTTATCATGCAATTATGTGAAAGCTGCTTGGAATTCTTCGATTCAGATTGTTTTAGTCTTTCCTCTTCCACCTTTGTTTTCTTAGGGTTTCTATTCTCAAACATGTTTTCCTTCCTCTGCCGTTTGTACGGCTGCTCCTGTGAAGGATGAACTTTCATGGATTTATGCTGAGAATATATGTTGTTTCTTGACTTTAAGTCTACAGTGCCAAAATTTGGGAACTTTACAGTATCAGCATGGTAACTATTCGGCTCTTTATGTTTTACTTCTGCTGATAATTTGGCTTTCTCTTTGACGTTAATTCCTACATCTTGCCCAAGTATCTCCTTTTCTTTCCTACAGTTCTGTTCTTCAGCTGAGTTCTCTTCACAGGTTTTAATTTTTTTACCTTGATTGACTTCAGTGTGCTTAGTTTCAGCAGTTTCTGACTTTGTAAATTTGTGAACATCTGTTTTGGTTTTATCTTTTGAAAGGGACTCCATTTTGAAAACTCTCTCTTTCTTTTTGGATGACTTTGTCGTGTTGTCTGCATCTGTATGACCAGCTTTCTCTGACACCTCTTCTGAGATTGTCGGATGTTCTTTTTTATCAGAATGAAATTCTTTGCCTGGCAATGGGGTTCCTCTGTTGATTTGCAGCTCTTCGCTGCTCCTTTTATCAACATCCTGGTTTTCAGAGGAATTAGGTGGTCCAGTTTTTTCCTGTTGTGTTGTAAGTGGTTTGTATCCATTATCCACATTTAGGCTAGTTTTTTTGTTCATTAGAGAGGTGGATTTGCAAGTATCTTTTTTATTTTTGCTAATATTGTTTGAGATTGTTTCAGAAATTGGCAAGTTCCCCACCGCAGAGTTGTTGTTCATTACAGCATCAGACTTGCTGTTCTCTTGTCTCTCTGTAGAACCGGTATTTTCAGCTTTTGAAAGCTGATCATCATTTTTCTCTGAACCAGACGTTCCAAATTTACAGAGGGTCTGCGGCATTTGACACGCTACAGACAGACCATCCACTGAGGAACAATCATCTTTTTTTTTTTTCCTGGGGTTGGAAGCTTTTTGTGGGTTTTTTTTCTCCTCGCATAGATTCTGACTAGGCTGAGTACTCCCTTCAAGGCTCTCCTTCTCAGTTGAAGGTTTTTCTGACTGTTGACTCGCTTCTCTCTTGCTGTCACTAGAGGAACACCCGTTATGTTCAGGAAGCAGTTCTTGCATCTGATCAGACAAAAATTGCAGTGTTGAGCTCTGATCTACTGGGTCCTTCAAATCAGAATTCTTGTCACAAATTTGAGTCTCTTTTTGAGGTTGATTCTCCATCCGCTCCGCCACAGAATCATTTTGTACTGGTTCTTTTGTTAGCATATCGGCACCTTCAATGCCATATGGAAACTCCTTCACTAGTTCAGACAGCTGGCTGTTTAGACATTTAATAGGTTCTGCTCCAAAAAGGTTCATCTTTTTTTCTGTGCTAGTTTTACTGGACATGTAATTTTGTTTACTGTTGTCTCTTGGAACAGTGAATGCATTTGTTTCAGTAGTTAAGCTGATTGAGAAATCTAGCGAATTTTGAGCTAACTCCTGGTTTATACTAGCAAGAAATTCCAAGTCATTTTCAGGATCCTTGAAAGATGCATTTGATGACATTTTTTGCTCTGAGGTAGAAATTGTTTTAAGAGGATTGACACTGCTTTCCTTCTCTGAATGACTAGTGGTGATACCATCCAAAATCTTACTTGCCTTACTCATGCAGCTTGATGATGATTCTTCCAACATCTTTTGCAGCAAACTCTCTTTTCGGGGAGTGTTATTGCTCAGCTCATTTTTACACAAGTCAAGCTGTCGCTCCTTTTGCCTTGGGTCAGAAGCATTTCCTTCTGATGAGGTACCATCTAATGCATGTGTCTCAGGGACTGAACTGAAGATACTTGCTATTTGTGGATTATAAAATGTATCACCTTCAACAAGAGAACATACACTAGAAATACAAAACATCTGTTCTTCCAACACATCTGTGGATCTATCTCCTGTCTCTAACACAGTCTGCTTGTATTTATCATTCATTATACCTTCTTGAAAGATTTGACTAGATGAATTTATGCCCAGTTCTGGAAGAGAAGGCTTGTTTTGTAATCCAACCTGCAGATTTTCTCTGGCATCTTGTGCAGATTGACTAACTTTCCTTTGGTTTTCATCATAAGAATCATTTGCACTCACATTATTTTTCACTATTCCATTTCCAGAATTTGCTAATTCGGTCTGTTGCATATGTGAGTCCAATTTCTGTACCAGAACACAATCACTGGGTGACAACTGAACAGTTTCTATTGTTGCTTTATCAGTATTTACCACACTTAAAGCATTTTTCCCCTCTTCTTGCAAGCTACATATGCTGCTTGAGTCAATCACTGGATAGGTTTTACCTGCAAATGCTGGACATTGGTCTGCCTGCTCACTCTGTGTTCTCTGTTCAGAAAGTACTAAAGGAGAGACAACAGCAACTTGAAGTTCAAAACTTTTTATCAAATTGCAACTCAATGTATCAAGTTTTTGTCCCATAGAAACAGTTGTTACAGGCAAAACTGCTTCACCTGTACTAACCAGAACATTATTTTCTTCTCTACTTTTTGTGTTTTGGCTGGGAGGTGAAATCTGACTTGCTGTGGGGCATTCATTTGACTGGCTATTTTGCACACTTACAGATTCTGACGGATGCTTTCTCCATAAACCCAGGCACGCAGTTAGCTCTTCCACAGAGTAACTGCAGTTGCTCTGTTTAAAAGATTTATTTTCAGTAGATGGTGTTGTTTTCTGAGCTACATCACTCTGGAATTTAGCTTCACCAGATTTTGTGGTTTCTGATAAAGGAGAGTTTGTGTGAACCACAAATGCCTGTTCACCTTTTAACCTTTCCACCTTCTTCTCACTAGTGTCTTTTACTAAGCTTCCGCTCAAGACAGGTGTCTCTACCTGTGGTTTTTCACTACAGAGAAGACTAGTCAGTATTTTATCAGCAGTAGCACCAGCCGTCTTCTCTTTCAATACATTTGTGCTGCTCAATACAAACTGAAGAAATGATGAGCTCTTGGGGTTAGCTGGCGCATTTGTTGATGCAATTTTAATAGAGCTATCCACTTGACGAAGACATGAAGCGTTGTTCAAGGACGTCACAGTTTTTTGAGAAGAGGTCGAGACACATGCATCCCTTTGTTCTGAGATGGGAGTGCTCTTGGGATTATTTAATTGAGCTGAGAGTTTGCTCTGAGAGGGAATAGGAGCGGAGCTTGATGAAGGGCTTCCCTGCTCCACCTGAGGTTTACTTTGAGTCACCTTTAACTCTCTCTCATCAGCATTGGCTATGTTTTTGTCATTTCTTTCTTCAGGTGGAGAGTTAAGTATTGGACTCTCTGTCCCCACTGCTTCAGATGGGGAAGGTGGTACATTTTGGTTGGGCACCGATGGAAGACAATTAGTAGGAGTACTTTGGTAACTTGGAGGAGGTGGGAGAGCACTTTTGTCACGTTCTGAAGCTGCTAACAGTTTTCTTCTATAACGATGCATCCTTTCAAGCAGGATACATTTTTTTTTAATAGTGAGCAGCTTTTGAGCTTCCCAAGCTAGCATGTCTTTCGTAACTGTTCTTCCACCTGCTGCTGCTGAGGAAATTTGAGAATTTACAGGCCCATTCGTTAAAGCATTTGTCTGGCTTTCCTGAACTGAAGCAGGATCACTCGATGGCTGTGAAGCAGCCACCGAAGAAAGAGTTTCGATTTCTTGCAGAATATTATATAATTCTTTGGAAATGCTAGGGGATGCCACAGACATTTCATTAAAAGGCTGATTTGCTGTCACATTTCCACTTGAAATACAGACCTCCCTAACTGATTGACTGACTTCTCCACACTGCTGTTTCTGACAGTGCTGCTGAACACTGTTAAAACCAGAAGGATTTTGTGGATCTGATGGGTGCCTCTGTTGGCTAAGGGTGTATCCATTAGGGACATGTGGTATACCTATTGAAGATTGTGCTGCAGCTCTTGGATCACAGTTGGCAGGCAACAACGACGGTGCAGAACATCTGCTAGGAGCTTCTGATCCCATCTGACTGGGTGGATATTGTAGGAGCGGTACATTTGCTGCAGTATTTTGACTTAGTGAGTGTAAAACATTCAACTGAGTGTTGGGATTATATACTTGGGTTTGGACATGTTGCCCAGACGTACCAAGGGACATAGAATTATTCTGGGAATTCACGTTACTTTGATATAACATTGTAGTTCTCACATAATTATGCTGCGGCATTTGTGGCCGCACAGGGTAACCTTTTGTGGTGACATACTGAGATTCCTGATGGACACTCCTCACATTATTTCCAGCGTTCATTTGAGAAGACAGGGGATGTAACTTTCTAAGGGAATAAACGGAGGCATTAGAGTTTGGACAAGAAGTCTGAGTCATCTCTGCCCGCAAACGTGACGTCCGATTGGGAGGTTTTGGAGCTACTGGTACGGAGGATGGTGGATGTTGATCAACCGAGTATTTTGAGATAAAAAAATCATTACCAGCTACAGATGGTCCTGGTAAGGCCTGATTTGAAGTTTGGAATCCTTCAACATTTCCAAGAGCAAAGGCAACATTGCTACTTGGCAGATACACCATTTGGTTATTTCCAGCGTAAGTGCATGCATTTTTAGAAGAATAGGCATTTGTTTGAGGAAAAGCATGTGCATTAGAAAACAACTGAGTGTAACATGCTTCTTCACTTTGCAGGTTCTTATTTGCATCAGCATTCTGGAGTGGTCTTACATTCCAGTCCATCTTCTCTGGATTTCTTTTTCTTCAGCCAAAAAACCAAAATGCTAAAAAAATAAAATCAAACCTTAATCTTCCAATCAAAACCTATTTCACTTACCAAGAAGTGATTTAGAATGCATCATGAACAGAACCACTGAACTTAAACTGCTAGGCAGAAGAGCAACTCCACTGGTACATTCCATGGACATCAATATTGTCTATGTCAAATTGCATAAATTATTTCCCAGAACACAGTTAAGGTACAAAGACAGAGCAGCAACTAACAATTCCATTGACTGTCTAATTAATAACAAAATCATCTCATTATTCTGCTAATTCTATTGTTATTCAACTTCTTAATTTAACGATAGATTGTTATATTTACCTTCTCATCCAAAAACAACGGAAAAAAACCCAATATGTTTGTATAACATGATACAATAAGTATGCTTAAGGCTGAGCACAAGAAGCACCTACAGAATACAATATAGTTCACAGTTATCATACAAGATGACTGGACTTCAATTATACCTTCAAATACAACAGAAGAAAGAAGGTTCAATAAAGATATCTCATAATAATGTGGCCCACTTGTTTTTACTTCACGTCATTTGCTCTTCCCTGACACTGTAGATAGTTACTGATTTTTGAGAAACAGGAGTCTGTGACTAGTTTACAGCACATGTAGCTACAAGCAAACCACTTCTAATTCTGTGTGGTAGCATTAACTTTATCAGCTGGCAGAAGGCATGAAGCAAGGAGACAACATCATCACCTCTGCTACTGCAGGCTAACTCTTCATGTGTTGTGTTCCAGAATTTACATTGATTACCAACAAGCTCAACTGGGTGAGCACGTTACTTCTGAATGACCTCTGGAAAGATGCTAGAGACAACGTCTTCAAAGCCAAACACTATTTCAGTCTTTAAAAATGTGAAAGCGCAAAAAAACCCACAACAACCTACTAGGGTGAATGCTGTTTGCATCTCAATTAAGTTCTTCTCAGTATGGTCAAACCCACCTAAGACAGAACAAACACCTCACTTTGTGCAGGTGTTAGACAATCCTCAACAAAATGTTTCAGGTATTTTCTCCTAGATCACCCAAGGCTCCTGACTTTCTTTCATGGGCTCTTCTAGATTTTACAACTCTCCTGATTTCAAACTTAGGAATTGGAAGCATCACTCAGATCTAGCCTATAAGAGCCACAAATTTTCCAGGTGTTATTATCAGAATTCAGAGAGAGCTCTATCTTCCTTCACTCTCTTACTTTCTCTGCTCTCAAAGGACACCAATTACAAAAGAAGCAGGAAAAATAAGTCACATATGAAATCTGTAAAAAAATAAACAACGGTGTTAAGGTAATACTTACAGTGATGCAGGAATCTTAGATGAGAAAACAGGCTTTGGCATCCAAGCTAAAGATTTCAGACTGCTAACATTTCACTGGATATTTCCTGAAAAATAATCGGGGATAAAACAATCATGTCATTGAATTAGACAACTGCCGAAGAAATTTAAGACATTTATTATGTTCCAGAAACATGATTGAGATATGTAAACAAGACTAAGATGCCAACTAGTAGTAACTTGCTAAACAGGGGAGAAACTTTGACTACAGGCAACACACAACCTAGCCAAGAGCAAAAACCAATTCTTGTTTCTGTCAAGACCATAAAAGTGAAGAGTACAACCTCAAGTCATCACCATTATTAGCTGGATTAATAAAACTAAGTTTGCAGCTGTGACCACAACCTTAACATTTTTATGGCTTTAATACAACAAAATATAGTACTCTAATGAGTTATATTTGGCAGAAAGCACTTGTCTTCAGAAGAACATTTGAAAAGATCAGTACCAGTACAAGACTCTGAAAGACAAAGAGAAGACTACTCACACATGCCTGCTTCACTCCTTCACCTGCTACTTTCTCACCTTGACCGTAAGCCTCAGAAATCATCAGCAACTACTACACAGGCAACTGCCAATTTTTCATTGACGGCACTTAGAAAGGGAATGGAGAGACATCCCCACGGAACGTAGGAGTAACAGTACAGCTCTTCAACAAATCTATCATGTGACTGAAATGTCAACACCTAGAATTTTCTATCAGAGAGTGCGAGCAGCGGAGGAACATACGACAACTCCTCAATATGAGTGAAAAGCGTAGTTCACTTTATTAGTCCAGGGCACGCATATTTATATTGGTGAAGTTAATTATGCCTACTTGGCGTTACACGATTGGCTCAAGCTCTAAAGGTTACGTTTGCATGGTCCTCCTACTTGCGGTTAGCTAACTTAGAAAGTCCCGTACTTTTCGTGTTCTCACTTCCTCAAAGTTGTTTACGACCTTCTTCAAGGTCGCCATGTCCTTGTCATTTCTGCTGACACGTCTTAACACTGTTTTGCCTTGGCTTATGTCAAGGCTAGGCCTTCAGACGTGGCTCTGCTCGAACAATTGCTCCGTGGACTCTGTCCCATGGCGCTTCTCTCTGAGCCATTCCGCAACAAGAGAGTTTTAGGCATGTCTCTGGCCTTTGTCTTACATAATGTCCCTGGATCACTCTGTGGACATATCTCACAATCACCCCACAGAGAGATCTGAGGGGAATTTGGGCCATCTATATAAGTGATTGTAAAGGAACAGACCCCCTTGGAAAGAACAGGTATTGTCTGTGTTTAATTACTAGGAACCTAAACTCCCTAGAAGAAGTTTTGTTTGTGTTTAATTAACAGGAATCTAAGCCTCTTTTGATTAAAGCATTGTTCATATAGCACTGACAATAATTATGTTTAACATTTAACCTAAGCTTAAACACAGAACATCTTGGCCATCAGCGTTATCTGTTTGATCAAGGACAAACGTTCCCTTTGGAAGAACAAAGGAAAGTTTGCAAAAGGAAGTAGCAATGAGTTGCCCTCAGGTGACATGTGACCACATATATTCGGACAAAAAGAGTTAGGGTACTTCATCCATGAGGACCACCAGAGACCAACAAGGACCACTGAAGAAAGGAAAACATGCACAGAAAGGTTTGAAGAGGAGCCAGGAAGAATGACCTAATGCCATTATGCAGCTTATGTAAAGTAGAATGAATATGTATTAAACAAACAAAGCCTAAAACACAGACTAAATTGTTACAGGCTTTTTTGATCTATTGGATTGGGTAAGACATTCCACTAAAGATTTAATACTTTGTTAAGGGAGAAGCTGCTGCCCAAGTATCCACGCACCATTCAAGGAGATGCTCACACCTCAACCAAGATTTAACTCCTAGGACCGGAGTCCCTTCGCGGATGGTGACTCCAGTGAGCTGACAGGTCCCCTTTCAACTCCTCGCGCACACACACACGCTCACTCTCGGGCGCTTCCTCTTGCCTCAGGCTTGACCCTGGGTTTTCTGAAGCAGAGTCTCTGATGTGACACGTGCCAGATGGATTTATTGAGTGTTCCAGTGGTGAAGAACAGCTCGAGCAGGGTGCCTCTGGAGAGGGACTCTGAACAAAGAAATCTCTGGGCAGTTATACCCTTACAGTAAAAGATCCCCCACCCCTCACATGATGGTTTGGTCCAATAGTAATATTTGTGTCCAAAATCTTCTTTTTCCTCATTGGATCCTTTCTCTGTCTCCAGGCAGGCTGTTCTTTTCTTATCTTGAGGATGCAGCTTCTATTGACGGATGCGGTTACCTCATCTTTCTGGTTTACACCAGTTTCGGGGCATTCCTTCACACAATGAAGTAAAAGTTCAGCATACGTTCAGCAATATCTAGGTGGAAGTTCACCACTTGCAGCCTAAGACTGTAGCAAGTCTTTCTATTAAAGCTGTACAATGGATTCGGTTTGCGCTAGGGAGGGACTACCAGAACAACTTCATTCACTGAACAGTGTAATTTAACACTGAAGTCTGTACACCTGCACACTGGAGCCAGAAAACATCTAAACAGGGGAAACATAGGGAGAGTATGAGACTCAGCAATGTTGTGTCAGACTCATGAGAAGCAAACCAAGATCACAGTACCAGCCAGTTCCTAGAGGGTATAGAAAACACACCCAAAACCAGCTCACTGTCACCAGTTAAGAGGATAATAGGGCATGCAGTACAGGCTCATGAGGTTACACTCCTTGTCCTACACATTGCTGGAAGAGAAAGTTAACGTAACTGCAGAAGGAGGCTGCAGAACCATGGTGGGAACTGCTGTGCTGAGGCTGGACAGGAACGGAATGGCCAACTCCGAGCAAACATTTACTGTTTCTGCAGAGAGCAGTTTGGGAAAAAAACAAACTGCTAATTTAGCATTAATGTGTTTAGTATTTTGGTTAAATAAACAATAGAGCAGGTAAGACATCTGCATGATGATTATCAGGTAAACTACTCATCTGCCAACCGGTTTCTATGATTCACCAGGGAACATGGACAAGCAGTTCAAACGGAGTGAGCAACTGCAGAACAGGTTGCTGAAATTAAGAGGTATAAAAAGATAGCTCACCAATCATGGGCTAAGACCAGCAGCAGAGGATCATAACATGGAAGATCCTCACTACCTGAATAATCAACAGTCAAACAGAGACAAACGTCCTTCTCCAGGCTATGTCAACACAGAAGGACAGACGTTCCTACAGCCCCCATGCCACAAGCATGGTCTCTTAAGAGCCAATACAAGGATCTTGTGGACCGTAATAGGTTGGGAGAACTTATTCTGGGGTTGCTCTTACAGTCAGTTGTACCCTGATTTGAACTGTGGTCAGCAAAACCTTACACTTACAAGCGTGACGGCCAACGAGCGCCTGACCACCCCAGCCCCAGGCCACTGCACTTGTAATCAAGATAACAACATAATGGGAGTTTTTCCTAAAGCATGCATGGCTTATCATAGAATCACAGACCTTTAAAGCTCATCTAGTCCAACCTCCCTGCAAGGAGCAGGGACATCTTCAACCAGATCAGGTTGCTCAGAGCCCCATACAACCTGGCCTTGAATGTTTCCAGGGATAGGGCATCCACCACCTCTCTGGGCAATATGTGTTCCACCACCCTCAGTGTAAAAATTTTTTTCCTTATGTCAAGTCTGAATCTACCTCCCTCTATTTTAAAACCATTACCCCTCATCCTATCACAACAGGCCCTGGTATAAAGTTTCTCTTCACCTTTCTCATAAGCCCTCTTTAAGTACTGAAAGGCTTCTGGTTTCCCCAGAACCTTCTCTACTCCAGGCTGAACAGCCCCAACTCTCTCAGCCTGTCCTCATCGGAGAGGTGCTTCAGCCCTTTCATCGTCTTCGTGGCCCTCCTCTGGACTCACTCTAACAGGTCTGTGTCCTTTTTATGTTGGGGGGATCCAGAGCTGGATGCAGTACTCCAGGTGGGGTCTCAAAGGGGTTCTGGTATACAATTGAGGTGGCTGATGGCCCGGGTGTGGCCAGAGAGTGCCTGATGGCCCCAGCCCCAAGCCATTGCATTTGTAACCAAGATAACAGCACAATGAGAGCTTTTCTCAAAGCATGCATGGCTTATCTTGAGATGTCAGAATGGCCCAGGGTGGGGGCTGCACCACCACACTGTTTACCAGAATGACTCAATTGCAGCCAGAATGGAAAATACTGATCAAGGCCAATCACCTCGAGATACTATAAACAGTGATCCAAAGTGAGACCCCTTGAGCTCTCTGGGACACCAGCAGCCAGAACACCAGTGTGACCCAGAACCTCTCCCTGAGCTGGGAGGCTTCTCAGGGTCGATTTCGCAAGGACTGTAAGATCGTCCATTGACAACTGTGCAAAGTTTGACAACCATCCATCGACGAATGCCAGCACGTAAAAGTAATTCATGAAACTCACAAAAAGGGAAATTTTAATCATAGGTTAACCTCTGTGTGTGCAATTTGATTTATAACTGTTTGTCTGTCTGCATGTGATGTGATTTAGCCTCTGTCTGTGTCTGTGAGGAAACTCTGCTGTAAGTCTTGGGTGAGCCTTACCATTCTTGATTCTTTAACTAAGTCGTTGTTTTGATTGTAACAAATTCCATTGAATCACGGCTAATAATTAAGTGCTATTAAGAATTACACAACCTAATTTTGTGATTTATCTCAAAATATTAATAAAGCCTAAATTGCTTCTAAACCAAAGGTGTGTAAAAAAAAATTGTATTTGTGATAGCGGGAAACAGAGGAGGCCTTGGCACTGTGCAAGCACTGCTCAGCCATTGCCAAAACACTGGTGAGTTACCAGCACTGTTCTAGCCACAGATCGAAAACCCAGCACCGTACAGCTGCCATGAAGAAAACGAACTCCATCTCAGCAACGCCCAGTACAGGGCTGCAAACAACACTGAACTGTAAAGCTCATGGCTGATATGCTTTATTTAGAACTACTGTTTTATAAGTTTTAGATAACAGATACTTGAATTAAGGGCTCATCTGTTTCCCTGGCATAACCAATTCCATGCTAATCAATCGACTGTCCCAGCACACCATCACGAAATTCTGCATGCTGAAGGCATTGAAGCTATCGACCACTACAAATCAACCCACCACAGCTGCCCTGGGACACGCCGATGGAGTATGCAAACGGCGCTGAGGCTGTCCTACAACAATCTCCCCATGCCACACAAGTATAAATAAATTAATCAGGGACATAAATAGTCAGGAAGTAGTGCATGGCATAGAAAGCAATATGAATAAGAGTCGTTAATCTGCCTCAAGTTTGCAAGGTGATTATTTAAATATAAGGGTTCACTAGTAAACATACTCTTGTAGATAGGAACAAGTAACGGTTACAAAGATCAGGTATCCTTGGAGACAGAGATGGAAACTCCCCCTTACCAATCAGGATGTACATCCTGGTTAAGGACAATAGTATATTCATAGACCTGTCACACATATATCGTACAACATGACCTATGGTTTGTTATATAAACCTCTACTGGACCCTAACCAAAATTCATGTCCTGAAGTAACTTTAGGTGATTTTAATGTTAAAAAATAGAGCCCTTTATGAATAATAAGTATGCTAATGAAGATAACCTCTCCAAATGTCTAAAACATGAACATATGCAATCATGGGCAGTGGGGAACAGTATGAGTGTCACGTTAAGGAGGGGGCAGAAGGGGTGTCAACAAACACTTTGTGTTTGTCGAGTCTGTCAACACCCCAAGAAAGATGAGACCCTTACACTCAATCAGTTCCCATCCCTGCAGGGAGTGTAACAGAGTTTGGCTGTGATGTCTTCACTCTGCTCCATTCTCCCTCCTGTTCGTCTTAGCATATGCTAAGGCTGTGTTCCCTAGGGAACTGCTGTAGCAAACATGCCAACCACATTCCACCCTGGAAGCAGCAACTGCATTTTACCCTAAGAAGTTCTTCCATTAGGAAGAACCTTAGAGAAACTAATTTCCTTTCTCAGTTATTGTCCCACATATGGGTAATCATTCAGCTATTTTATTGTGATTTCTTTATCGTTACTATTTTCTATGAAGATCTTTGTATTTCTGAAGCACCTGCTTCTGCACAATCAAAATAAGCACAAGTATCTTGATTCAGTGTGTGGATTGGTTCTTGCACACCGAGATAATTGACTTTTGTTGGGTACACTGCTAACCGATGTATGCAGACCGAATTCAGTGTGCTCTCCTTGTCTACCACTTATGAAGTACGGCTAGCCACACACAGAGACCTTACAGGCTACTCCAAGCGCTCAACAGTATGGACGCAGAAGCCGCAGCTAGTAAGCTAGACACAATGACTATCTCACCACAAAATCTTCACTTTCCCTTACACTGATTATTTAAATTGAGATTAGGACAGTAGTTGGCCACAAATGCTTTACCTTTACGGGAATGTCCAAAACACAGTTACTACTAAACCTTTAGGGATAAATCAGCTGAAGACCTCCTCAGCTCTGAGTCGACTTTGATCCAAAGGAATCGACTCACACACAGACTGTAAACCAAAGCACCTTTCTTTTCACTAGCAGGGAGAGCACAGGGTCCGCAACCAACAAAATCCATCTCCGCAGAGGTAGAATTTCAGTCAGCTTATATCAAACATTCCATACATTCTGTGGTTAATCTTTGATAAGCAAGCAGTCAGGTTACATAACTTCAGTGCTCTATTTTGTCTATTGTAGATAATGGTATGGTTTCCTAGATAAAGAGGTATAATGTCTAAAAGCAACTGTCTCAGTACATATCACACCCCTCCAGAGGGATAGGCTCCTGTCTGCAGTTCAAACACTGTTAAAAACAAGAACTCTTGTTTTGCTAACTCATCCTTATGCTGAAGGTGGCCTAGTTATGCCAAGCAACCCATACTAAACTCAGTTCCTTAATTCAATCCCCCCTTTTCTTTAAGCTATTGCAAATTCTTTTGCAAAACTTTATTTACAGTCCATAATACGTGTACTTGTTAAGTGACAATTTGTATCTTCTACCATATCCAGAGATTGAGTACGGTCAGTATGATGGCCACAAAGATCAGCACCAGTACAGGATGTACCAGAAAGCTGAAAAACTGTGCAGCAGTTGGTGATTTTAATGATGTGTTCAGAAAAATATCCCAAGGGTGTTCCCCCTGTTTTTCGACAGCTGTGATGATATTCTTTATTTCCAGAGTATCGTGCCAGACTTGCCACAGTGTTTTTCTGGAGCTTTCTTTTACCTTTTTTAACAGCACTTCAATGTCCGGGTGGGAGAGCATTTTCTTCAGAGCATTAACGTCCATCCAGATCTGTAATTTAGGTACACCATTGTATAACATATAACTATCAGAAATCAACTGAGAGGTGGTTATAGGAACAGAATAGTTAAAATCACAACCTTGTATCTTGGTAAAATTACAAACTCAAAAGTTAGTTCCATTGGTCTCTTCTTTGCATATATTGGTACTAACATTGACACAATTAGTTCTTATACAGGCACATCCTTTCCCACATAATATACCTGTGATTGAGCATGTCCCGAGGGAAGCATCTCAAAAGTATATGTACTGTCTTCTGTGTCTAAGCACAGATCTTCTTTTTCAGTTACGGCATTTTCACAAACATATCCTAGTTGTTCCTTTGGGATACTGGCTTCAGTACTAACGGTCTGCCATTTTTCTGTATCGTTGTTATATCTTGCCAGACATTGTGTCTTATTGGTCTGACTACCACATCCTGATGGATTGTGCCCAATGATAAAATAGGGAAATAACCCACACTTCTGCCTTTTGAATTGTGAAAACATAGGCTTCAATTTGTTCCTTCATATCACCACAGGTGAAATTAACTTGTTGCCACCAAGCCTGACGTTTTAATTCAAATGGGGTGGTAGTATCATTTCCAGTGATAATTTCTTTAATTTCTTGTGGCACGTTTCCTGACATCCCTTCCCTGATGATATCAGAAATCACGGATTGTATGTGGAGCTGGGTTTGTACACATTGAATAGCAATGGATACGTTCCCCTGTAGTCCCCCTACAAAGGTTGTCACTGCTTGGCAATCCTCGGTAGTATGATTGGCCAATAACGATATAAGGTCAGCGGTTAACTTTTGAGACTCAGCTAGGGAGATCAATTATGATCTTAATGGTACCTCTAGTTTTCCTAAATTGGAGGCAACTGTACTAAGTTTGTTAATCAGTACTTCATGATCAATGGACTTTAAAACTCCTAATCCAGATCCAAACCATCTGGCTAAATCTCTTCGTTTTCCTGAGTGGTGAACTCTAGAATGTAACTGTGGTTTCCATCCTTTAAGATTTTGTGAGACAAAAGGTAAACATTCTGATTTTATCTGGGATATATGAACTTGTATTTTACTTGTAATTTTTTAAAAGACTACGTGGGATCCAGAAATAATTTCTTCTTGTTGGATTGTCCCACTACATAAGGACCTGTGAAGGAGAGGTTGTGATATTTCACAGCACAATTAACTGGTTCAAAAGGAGGGATAGTGGTTGGACTTGGAGTGGCTATATTTCTCTGAGGCATTATAAGCAAAAAGCGGAACATTCCCGAAAGGTTTTCCAGGCTCCATAGTGCACTCCATTTGCGTCATTCTTTGTCATTATGTACTATAGTAAAGTTACATGGCGGTTACTGACATGTAACACTTAAAGTGGCTGTTGGTAATTTCCATGTGGTGCTGTTGTATCTTATATTTGATTCAAAGCAATTGACTCACAGATGGACTGTAAGCCAAAACACCTTTATTTTTGCTAGTGGGGAGAGCACAGGGTCCGCAACCAACAAAATGCACCTCCGTCCAGGTAGAATTTCAGTCAGCTTATACAGTAATTTTATCAAACATTCCATACATTCTGTGGTTCATCTTTGATAAGCAAGCAGCTAGGTTACATAACTTCAGTGCTCTATTTTGTCTATTGTAGATAATTCCATGGTTTCCTAGATAACGAGGTATAATGTCTAAAAGCAATTGTCTCAGTACATATCACACCCCTGCATTAGGGGCAGACCCCTGTCTGCGGTTCAAACATTTCGTTAAAAACAAGAACTCGTTTTGCTAACTCATCCTTATGCTAAGGGCAGCCTAGTTATGTCAGGGAACCTACACTAAACTCAATTTCTTAATTCACCTTCAAGTCCAACCAAGGTCCAAGATGCAGTAGCTGTATTCTTATGAGAAGGTGACAGCAGAATCCCATCTGCTGAAATTCATAAAAGTTGGCAGGAATAACGCCACTGACACCTGCAAGTCTAGTGGCTCTTAGTAAACTTTACATACAACGCCAACAGACTTAGTGTGGCAGACAGATGAGTAGACATTTGCCTTAAACATTTCTTGGCGTAGAACACGCGAGTTTTGCTGCGACCAACACAGACTTCGCAAGAGACTCATGTGCGTCAGACTTCACAAGAGACTCATGCGCACAGCAGGTGTTATAACCAAAAGCAACGGTATTTTGTGGTTTTGATGCCTGTCAACAACTAACTGCAACCGCTGCAGACTTCGCAAGAACGAGACACCAGTTTCCGGCCCTGCAGAAGCAGAACTGAGACAGTACTTTGTGGTTTTGAACAACTAACTACGCATGTGCAGGGTGCTAGATCATTGACCCTGGGAGGGTCTCGTCTGATGTCATCCCCCAAAACAGCCTCCCTGCCACCGCTCAGGATACACTGAGCCTCTGCTGAAGCAGACCATGCCTATCCTTGCACGGCATCACGCCCACCATGCATATGCATGAAGTTTCTTGGAACCGGGCAGAGATTTTGGGACTTGGACTGTATAAAAACAGTACCATCAGAGGCTAGGGTGGGATCCCCACCACCAAGACACCCAGAGCAAGAAGGATCAACGGGACATTGCTGGATCCACGGGTGGTAATATCTTCTATATCTGTATCTCTCTCTTTCCTCTCCCTCCTCTCTTTCTTTCAGGACTAGATGTAAGTAACGACATGTGGCACAGGACTTGTTTATCCAGTGAAGTTATCCAGTTAAATAGTTGCCATTGAGTTATTGTATCTAACCACATGCCTTCTATTTTGTATTAATAAGTCATAAAACTGTTTGGCTGGTGTCATTTCACCTTCATTCAGTCCAAGGGAATCATGAACTTGGTCGTTGGTCCCAATGGGAGGGAGGTTATCCTATATAGCTCCTTCCGGGTCGTGACACTTAATTGTCACCTATGTATTAACTATAAAAGATGTTACTACTGAACAAATCTACTCAACAGTATCTCTGGCTTTACACCAAGACTGATGTGCGATTCATCTACTGACAAGTCTGGCAGAGAAATAAAGGAAGACAATAGGTAGACATTGAAGCTTCAATCCCTGATCTAGGATGAGGCTCACATGTGAAAGGAATTCCTCTGGAACCTCATATATGTTCTTTAATTCCCTTAGGGAAGTCTGATATTTCTCAGTACACCCTGACAAACGTGCTGAGACAGTACTTGTTTCTGTCACAAACAGCTATGTACGTTCATGATCTTGAATGGTAACCAAGAGCAACTGGAGCTTCCAATTTGTTGTTATATCCAGTCGTAGTTTTGTTAGTTTTCCCTTTATTGTGTTTATTGCTTGTAATCATTCTGTATATCAAAGTTTGGCAAATAAAGAAACAAATTACATTAATCCAACATGTAAAACACATGCAATCAACTGATTCTGTATGTGCAGTGGTATAAAATTAGCATTAATTGTAACACTTAAGCTAAGCAACTCGCCAAATAATTGGACCCTTACCAGTGACCTGCAATAAGCTGTATATTTCTGACAGAAGCAAGAGGTACTACCACCCTATGAGTCAACAACGTGATTGACTATTGTCACAGGGTGGAGCGTGACAGATGCATTCTACTCCTTGACCAAACTAGTGATAGTTTGGTTCAGGCTCCCAAGGAAGTAAAGGCCTAGGCCATGACCAGGTCAAGAACGTCTCTAGTTCCAATCTCTTCTTTGAAAACACACACAGGAACAGGGTGACACGGCGAGTTTTGAGGCATATGAGCTCGGAAATCAGAACACCAATCATGCGATTAACACATGAATAGCAGGGGGTTCTTCCAAGGCTAATTTGTTGAGGAACAAAGAAAGTTGTGGGTACAAGGAGTCTCATGCTTACCTTTCCCATTGCATGTAATTTGACTATGAGCCAACCACTTTATTCCACAACTATGACAGCCTGAGTGAGCCTTTTTTGAGCTCTCCCCGCTAGGCAACTGGCCACACAGCAGTGGCTCCCTTTGACCCGGGATGCTTCTAAAGGTAAGTCCTAAAGGTTGAGACACTGATATCATGCATAACCTTGTATGACAGGGCATGAAGATCTTGTATTGGTATTTTTAAATTATTGTTATATTCTCTGTACAGTAAAAGATTGAATCCTGTCATCAGACTTTCTTAAGCCTCATTTTTACAACACCTTACTTCAATAAACCCACTTTTGCTGCTACCTTTGGCAGTGGTTCTTTAGGTGGTCTGAATCTGCCCTGTGACAAGCGTAACTGAGGCACTCACAATAGTTATAAAATATTCTTATGCATTATTAAAAGCTTCCTTTCATTGAACCAAAACTGTAAACACTAACCATATGTATTTCAATGCCAGCCACTCTGATCTCCGTTATTTCCCACCTCTCCAGGACACGAGTTCAGCAAACACAAGCTTCCAAGAATTGAGAGGACAAAAGTTCAGCTGCAGGCCAGCACAGCTTTGCTCCCTTGTTTCTGCTTCTGGACTTCTAGCAGTCAGTCTCAGTTCACCGAAAGCATTTAAAATGAATTCAATACGTTTGACAAACAGTATCACAGAAAGATTAGAGCAGCTTGGCAGATCTGCACCTGTGGTACAAGATGGTCTGAATCAACCAAACATGCTCCGAAAGGAAAGAGTATATACACACCAAAAATTCTCATTTTCCTCATTTCATAGCTAGATTCTAGATGTCACATCAGCACCAGCATACTGGAGTTTTCCTGCCACAAAGATTCTTAGCAGTTACGTAGGAGATAATTTGTTAGAAATTATCTATATCTCAGATTGATCGTCAATCACAGGGCAGTTACAGTAACTTTAAGCATATGAAGACTAGTCACTTCTCTCTGCCAATTCCCATCCCACTATTTCCAACAGTGTACTTCTCACTTTCACCTATTGGCTTCGCTGTCCTAATGCCACCTGCTGCCACAGACAAGCATTGCAAAAAGGGTTACTGGATGGGCTTGTTTTATTTTTATGCCCATGAACTTCACGTTGAATCAGGCTCTTCCTTCCAGTCTTCCTTTGTGTTCTCGGCATTGTCTCCTCCAACCACCAGGACTTTTAATGAACTTATTCAGTACTATCCAACCGTATTTCCGAGTCAGTTTTTGTTCGAGTTGGGTTTTGGTTGGTTTTTTTTTACGTGAACGTACTTCATTCTCACAAGTCCCCATGGCCCAAATCTAGAAGAATGAGAAGAGGACTCAGAACAAACAAGACCTTTTCAGAAGAGATGAAGAAACAGGACCGAGATTTTTTTTCAGCTCAAGCAACAGCCATTGAAACAAAACCCATCAAAATTATCCTCTTCAAACTATCTTATTAGCACAGCCCCAGTGCTTGTTAAGGCATGCCAAAAGTGACCACCTCCAGCTGCTCTGTGGCCTGGTGACTCTTCCTGCCCAGAAGCTGGAGCCTAGTCTGGAGACCCAGGTGTCTCCACTGCAGGCCCATGGACACAGCTGCTGATGCTTTCCTGTTTGCAGGTAGCAAGACTGAGCATGCATCCCAAAGACACACATGGGACATTGACACAGACAGCCACAGACAAGATGCTGCCTTCAACACTATCTACATACATGAGTCACATAAAATAGAAGTATAGACAGACAAGTCCCTTCTCTCCTCTTTGGTCAGGACTGAATGTCTCTCTAAAGGATCTCCTACTTGCCAGCTCATCCAGCTTGATACTTACTAACAGACAGATGCACACACTTGTTTCATAAGCATTTCACACTCACAGATCCCCCCCAATACGAGCATGGATCCTCTGCCCATGTGATACCCCTGCCTGGACACATGGCCTCCTACCCACCAGCCAGTCCACCTTGAAGTCTGCTAGCAAATTATACAGGCAAACATCCAGTTTGGGGAGGATACACTCCATGCACCCTCATCATGGAAAAAAGGCTGTGACCCACAGTACCGCTCCAGCCACCAGCACTGCGCACCTCACTCGCTCCACTCACCTTGGCAAGGCTCCCACTCGTTCCAATTGCTGGCACAGCAGGCCAGGGCTGCCTGCACTCCCAGTCTGGCCCCAGTTGCTGGCACTATAAATCTACTCCTGCTAGTTCCCCCAGTAGCTGGCACTCCATACAGCGTGTGGGACCTCTAGTAATGCTCACAGAAGCTACGGTCCTTCCAGTTACTGATGCCGAGACACCTTCTTGCTCCAGCTGCTGGCACCATGGCCCAGAGGTGCCTACACCTCCACTCTGACTCCACTTCCTAGCCCAGTTATGAACTCACACTGGTCTCCTCAGTAGCTGGCACTTAGCCCTTGCAGCACCCACGCACAAGGGATAGAGAATGAGGCTATGCAGAGAGATAGCTACGAAAGGACTTAAGAAGATAGGACTGGCTGCAGTGACCAGACACGGCTCAGACGGACCTCCTGACCAGCCACAATTTACACACGTCTAGCCACCTTTATACTCTCTTCTGTCTGTTCCCCCTCTGCACAGTTCCACCATCCTCCTCCTCCCACCCACACCTGCGACTCCCAGGTTTGCACTCTAATCAGTTTAAAGTCTAGGTTTGCCTACAGTTTCTCAATGGCCCACCAGTTAGCAAGACTGACAAGGTTTGTTTCTTCTGTCTCCTTCGCATTTGCCTGTCAGGTTTATCTCTAAGTTTTCTTTATCGCTTCCCTCTTTTCGCTATAATCCCATTTGACAATGTCCTTGATCAGATAATATTGCTGAAACAAACATTCTCACAACCCACACACTGAATTAGAATAGCTGAGGAGGTTTCTTGTTATTATACCCAGTACTGTTCGCATCTCTGTACTTTTGATTTATTCCTTTCCCTCTTACTGTCTCCTTTCGCTCTGAAAAGTCCTTGAGCAGATAACCTTAGCGGAGGAGATGCTCTCACCTTTCACAGACTTGGGAGTGCTGGTGGACGAGAGGTTCAACATGAGCCGGCAATGTGCCCTTGCGGCTCAGAAGGCCAACTGCATCCTGGGCTGCATCAAGAGGAGCGTGGCCAGCAGGTCGAGAGAGGTGATTCTGCCCCTCTACTCTGCCCTGGTGAGACCCCACCTGGAGTACTGCGTCCAGCTCTGGATCCCCCAACATAAGAAGGACATGGACCAGTTGGAGAGGGTCCAGAGGAGGGCCACGAAGATGATCAGAGGGCTGGAGCACCTCTCCTATGAAGACAGGCTGAGAGGGTTGGAGCTGTTCAGCCTGGAGAAGAGGAGGCTCCGGGGAGACCTGATAGCGGTCTTCCAGTACCTCAAGGGGGCCTACAGGAAAGATGGGGACAGGCTGTTCAGTAGGGCCTGTTGTGATAGGACAAGGGGTAATGGGTTTAAATTAGAAGGAGGTAGGTTTAGATCAGATATTAGAAAAAAATTTTTTACAATGAAAGTTGTAGAGCACTGGAACAGGTTGCCCAGAGAGGTGGTGGATGCCCCATCCCTGGAAACGTTCAAGGCCAGGCTGCATGAGGCTCTGAGCAACCTGATCTAGTCAGGGATGTCCCTGCTTCTTGC
>WHYT01016541.1:132435-144554 GCA_009806455.1 Tetrax tetrax
AAAAAAAAAAAAAAAAAAAAAAAGTATAGCTGTGATAATGCCTTTATTCTCTGCTGGTTTGTGATGTTTCCTGTATCCTGTAAGTTACATTATGAACGCTTCCACTCATTAAATGCTCTTCCTTGCAATTTCTCCAAATTTCTCCTACAGCTTTTTTTGGTTTACATTTTCACTGTCCTTTGCACTTTTGAGACTGTTGAGAACTTACAACTCTCATATTTATCAGAAACATAAGTAATAGTCAGAAAGATCCTAGTAGTGATAGAGTTGGCTCCAAGTTAATGAATAATGTGTTCCAACTGTAAGCAGTATGTCCTGCATAGCCATGTAATCCTTGTGCGAAAATGTAAACCTTGAGAGAAGGAAGAGCAGAGTCATAAAATTTAACATAAGAAAGTACTTTCAGGATGCTCCAGAAGGTGCTGAGATAAGTCAAACGGCTACATGCTGAAGGAGTACAGATAAACCAACAGACACTAGCTGAAACCAAGATAAGGGGGTATCAGAGAGTGAAAAGGTTAATTAACGTCTCAGCATCACTAGATGATGGAAAGAACCAAACCACACCATCAGCAATAGAAATTATACGAGATGTTTGGGTTTTTTGATAGCAAATTTATAGTTATTGTTTATTTACTGTGCCTAAATATGGGATAGAAGTTTCTCAGCCCAAACCACACATGCACTCTGAGTTGGAGGCATGGAAATCTATTTTCCTGCTGCGTATCCAGACCCCAGTTCGGTGGACTGGGATCGCACAGCCACCAGCTCCACGAGGACCTAGTCACCAGCTTCACCAAAAAGCAAAAACTGAACTGTTTTGCCTAAGAAAAAAAAAAAAAGGTCAAAAAAACCTGAACAAAATGCTCAACATTTTGATGGTGCTTTATCTTGGGGCACTTACAACATTGTGCATTGCTATAGTTTTGTTGGCTTATCTTTGTTTACCTTGTGATTGTCCTTGTAAATAATCACTCGCTTCTTCTGACCCCCTAGAGCCATAAGCCTCAAACAGCCTGGGACACATGTTTAGTTTTGTAAGATAACATAAGTGTTGTCAATAAGATTTAGATATGTTAAGATCATTTACTCAGGTAAGATACTCTTCATAGCTATAAGATAAATGTTGTTAATTAGATTTAAATATGTTTAGATTATTTACTTAGATAAGATTGTTAATTAAATCACAGATGTTATTGTTAAGAAAAACATTGTTTATTAGTTTAAAAACATTATTTTCGGATGTTGTAGTTAAAAGATTTGTTGTTTTTATTTAGCATTTATGTCTCTTTGTACACTCATCTAAAGTTTAGGAAAGAACCTTTCTTTCCTTTTAGTTTTGTAACTTGCCTGACAAACAATAATGTTTATAATTATGTATATGTATATGTAAATATATATGGGGTTTTTTTCTTCTCTTTCTTCCTCTTCTTTTCTCTTCCTTTCTTTCTCTCCTTTCCTCTATCATTTATGCCACCACAGAACCCCATCTCTGAGGTAACAATGTTGAGCCACGGGCTGGTGTAAGAGACTGTGTCAAATGTTCGTCTCAACATTGTCGAAACGTCAAACCACCACCTAAACAATGGAACATCAGTTAAACCATGGGACTAGAGTCTTCCTGTCTTCCTGCAAGCCAATTCCCTTATCTTGCAAGCCAATTCCTGTTTTCCTGCAAGCCAGTCAAGCCACAGGACTAGAACCTTCCTGTTTTCTTCCTATTGTCCTGTGAACCTGAATGTAGAGCTGATTCTGAGAAATTTAGGCTTACCCCCGCGCATGCACCCAGACCCAAGGCCAGAAAAACAAGGGCCCAAAGACTGTATTGGGCATGCATATCACTGCCAGGTGAGGAGTGCGGCCATGCAAACTCGCTCTTGGAACATGCGACGTGATTCTTGGAAGGACAATGAATATGCAATGAGATGAATGATAAAGGACAGAAACAACCAACATGGGACGGAACGTTCTCCCACCAAGTGAACCGGACTATCGGGATGCCGCAGTTCCGAGGTGGTAGCCATTGCAACTGAAGCTTTTTTCCCATCTTTCCTTTCTTTCTCTCTTTTTCTTGCATTTGCAAACTTGTTGTCAGGCAAATAAAGTTACCTGGTGCTTCACTCCGTTTTGAGTCTTAATTCTGTTCCCAAGAATAGGAGCAAAACCTTGCTCCGGTGTTTGAGAGGTTGGTCCAGCCATCCCTAGCCTCCCAGACTCATCTGAGGTCAGCTAGAACTCAAGGGGGCCTTCCTCTCATCCAAAATCGGAGCCTGACAGGAGGGCTTAAGGAATTTACAACCAGAGCGATGAGCCAAGACAAGACCTTGTATGGAAGACAGAGTTCAACTACTGAACACAGTGAGGAGAAGTCTTGACTTCATCCCTCGACCACCAGAGGACTCGCAAAGACCACCAGCAAGAACCCCAGCGCATGCAAAGATGAGCATTGGCATATATTAACGAGTTCCAGGAAATCTTATGCTTATGTAAAGGAGTTTTCAGAAATCTGTTGAATATGTATGAGTTTGCAACATATATTCTCCGTGATTTCATCTGTTTGTTGAAGCACTTGTGGTGGAGCGATCCCCAGTGCTGCCCAGCACTGCTAATAAAGAACATCTGCTTAACAGTTATATTGAATTCTGATTGTTGAGTGAACTTCTTTCTTTCAGTAGCACCTAGCAAATGTGTGAAAAAGCAAAAATCCATTCTCTGTCAGCAATGGAAAGCACTAGAGTCCTTTGAAAAGCCATGGTTGTAAAAGTATAGCTTAAAAATACTTTGAGTGACACAGGCAGGTTAAGAAGTTTCCATTTTCCCCAACCACATTTTCTTCCCCATTTCTATATCTTCAGTTGCACCGATGCTGCTACTTGTGGTGCTTCAGGATGAACTAGACTATAGATAATAAAATACCTTACATATTTACAATTTTTTTTTTAAAAAAAAAGATCACTTACTTAAGCAATCTTGTCAGTGCATGCCTTCAGATAGATGTGCAGCGCCCACTGAAGAGCAGGAGCTCCTTACTGGTCTTTGCTCCTAGAAAGGACAACAGTCATTAAGCTGCAAGTGCTACTTTACCCAAGTAGCAATGACATGTACCAACAATGTCACTGGAGAGTCTCCAGTGTCCCTGACGTGATAAATGATTTAGTCCCAAATAGGATTCCAAATAAAGTTTCCAATTTATTAAACGAAGAGAGGCAAGCAAACAGCGCTGGGTGCTCCACCACGACGCACACCCCTTTGTTCACAGCTACACTATTTATAACCTCTCCCGGTCCCCCCACCGTGCCTGTCTCCTTTTTGGGAGCTCACAATCTACATTCCATTGGTTCCATTATACAGGTGTTAATTGGCTAAAAGTACAGAAGCCCATATTTGGACTTGTTTACATGCCCGTGGTCATCAGCCCCCAGCCCGCTTTTCCCGCCTTTTGTTCGCTCTACTGTCAAGTGTCCTTCTTACGCAAACAGCGCTGTTGAGCAGGTAAAATCCTTAATTATGTTAAACTACTAAGGCAGGAGGGAATCCTGCCAAACACATTTTTAATAACTTAAATAAACCCCCAAATAGTTTACAGCTTGAAACAAAACCTTATACATTATCTATAAAGTTACTCGAATCACGTGAACATATTTCACACTGATTACTAATAATACATCAGAGGCAAAAATACACAAAGGCAAAGAACAGCAAACTCCTAACACTAACATCATAATGTGAGTCTTCATCATTTTTCCTTGTCTCTTTTTATCTTTTCTCCTCTTAAGAGTCACCAGCAGGCTCTACAGTTTCTCACAAGCCCTCACAGTTGGCCTTAGCAAAGCATGAGCTGCACTAGGAGTTAAGATAGCTGAATGGCACCTTCTCAGTCCTTAGTGGTTCACAGAAGGTAGTGCATTATCTCCTTATTTTAATAGATATAGCTGTACTAATCAACTAGAACAATTAGTGAATAAGAGATATTAGTGCTGTCATACTAACTTACTAGTGGCAATAGCAAATGGGGCTGATCTTAGCCATTACAGTATTTCAAGGCCTAAGCGGCGGTGTCTCTCATCAGAAAGAAAATTGTATTCTTAACGATGGGGGGGAGGGGAGGTGCACCACACTTCATTTTAATTGTACAACTTTCCAGGCAGATTGTGATCTACCTCAGGAATATCAAAAGTACCTCGGTAATAACCTTACACAAAAAAAAAAACCAAACAAACAAGCTATTTTGAGAACTTCAGGAAGATGCTAAATTGGTCCATCATGATGTGGGAGGGATCAGGAAAATTTTAAAGAAAGTAGAATAGGACGGGAATCATAACTGGTGGGATACTCTCTTTGGTTGGTCACCTTCTGCAACAGGAATCCTTAATGCTCTTGTACACCCTGTCGTGATCTTATTGATTAGCTTAGGAATTTTATTAGTATTAACCATTATGCTGTACCTATGGGTTTGGATAATGTTTAAAAAGGTAACGTTTATGTACGATGCTTTATATCATTCAGGGAAGCTGTTTAAGTAAAAGAATTTACTTAGTGTGATAAAAAGGGGGGATAGATATAGGGGCCCACATAGAAATAGGGATAATAAGTTAATCACAACTATGTATGTAGGCACTTAAAGAATATAGTTATAGAACTTAGTCACGTAACCATATAGCTTAAAGAAACAATTAATGGAGGAGGAAGTCTGTTTTCGTTTCCTGACAAAAGAACAAAGTGAGGAGCTCCTTTGTGAGGAGTGAGAAACGGTCTCGCGTTATCTCGAGGGAGTGATTAGAAGGAGCAAGAATTCAAAAACAGGATGACATCCATCCCAAGTACATCTATAAATCTCCTTGCTAAAGGAAAACAGATGGTTAACAAGGACATGAATTAGCTCAAACTGATAAGAACACTGCAAGCTTGCAGGATCATTGCATTCCAAGTGAAAGGTGAAAAGTACACCATGAAGAAGACCTACGACCTTCCTCCCAAGGACCACCGAAGACCCCTGCCCACAATTCTTGGGAGAATTTGTGCAAGCACGAAGGACTGATAAGCTAATTAGCATACAAAGCGAGAGTAGGCGGGTTTAGGTAATGAATATGTATAGGCACCAATTAAATATTCGTTGTTTTATTGTATAAGAATGGGAGGATTTGCTACCTCGGGTATGCACGCTTGTGGAGGAGCAATCCCCCATGCATCTGTGCACAATAAACATACCTACTTTATAACTTCCCAGTTATATAGAGTCCATTTCCGTACGTCAAGCACACCTCTACTCCATCAGAGGTGACTAAGCAAACAAAACAGGCCCCTTTTTACCATTTTTCCTCACAAAAAATGGCAAACAAAAGAGCTGGGAAACATTGATCTGTGTAATTTTTAGAAACAGATATAAAATTATTCTGCTAGCAAAACATGTTTGCTTGCAGAAAACGCATAAGTCAATAATAACTTGCTGGCTCTTAAGAAGACAGTGTTTGAAGGACAGCCTCCCACAAAGGAGAATGTCTTCTTGATCTACAATGACTTCTGCTGAAGAGTGATAGGAAGGGGGAGGAGTGAAAAAGCATCTGTGCTTTAAGTAGAAAACAGAACTGAAATGACAAAATAAAAGCTCTTCTAAAAACCTGGCAGACCAATGAACTGGAGAAACAGTTTTAGCTACCATTAAGAAGGAAACCAAAACACCCCATAACACACTTGATATGACACACCCTATAATGTGGGGGTTTTTTTCTGCCAAAACATCAGAAAATATATTATTTCCCGAACCAAAAATACTGTTTAAGCTTGAACTACAAAGAGGGCTCCATCCTTTAACTTCGAAGCACTGCTGGATTCATTGCACCGAGCCACATACAGACAGTGAACTAACAGCTCCTGATAAACACCTTCAGAACTACCTCAGCACATTGGCTTTGCTTTGAGACTCAGAGGAACTTTTATACTGGCACAGCTATCGAGAGTAAAGGACTTAATTTTGTGGACAGCAATGTAAAAGTGATCATCAACACAAGCCTGCTTTCTCTGTCAGGAATGTCTAAAGGGGCTGCTTAACTCAAGGAAATAGGGTGATAAGAGCCAGTTAAGGAGCTTCTGTTGTTTTACTCCCATTATTCTCAGATGCAAGAGCCAGAAAATATTTACCAGGAGTCAGGATGAGCTGGCTTTGTTTTGTTCTATTTTTAAGTTGTCCCTGGAGACTAGTTAAGAGCAGGGAAAAGCCTGACATTACCACACAGCTCCTAGAAAGAGTTGAGTCAACCTCCTAACAACTTCTAGGAAAACAACCTCCAGCATTCCTACGGGCTTCTGAAGCACACCCAGTGCTGGGAAAACCTACTCACCTGATGCCTCTAGTTTTCACTGATACTGAAAGCATATTTCCCAGAGCACGTGAAGAAAATTGATAAAGAAGTCTTGATGGGGTACTTGCCTTTTTCCGCATTTACACCCGCCTTTGCAGATAGAATAAGCTAGGTAATGCTTTCAACTATGCTAGCCAGACAACCCAAAGCAGAAACAGCAATCCATACCTCTTTAAAACCATTTTTTTTCCCCTCTTTAGTTATATAAGCAGGTTTGTCAGTTCAACCACAACACTCCACTGCAGGCATCCCTCTTACATAAGGCTGAGCATCGGCTCCTTCCCGCATACCTTGTGATGTCTACCTTCAAGGCTGAAGCAAAAATCACTGGCAAAGGCTGGACTTCCATCACAGAGCTTAAACACAGGGGTCTCAAAATACACCGCGAGCTCACGACCCTGAAAGCTATTACTTCTTTTTCTTTGTTGTTTTGTTTTGGTTTTGTTTTTTTTTTTAACAATATCCTTCAGTCCCAGCTCCCTGGGTTGCATTACCCTACTGCAAAAAGGCAATAAATAAGCTTCTGCCGAAGGTGATCGAGGAGGGAGGCGTTTCTGGAGGCACGAACAGTTCGGCCCAGAAGCGCGCCTGCAGACCTCATTGTGTCTGCTCAGCCGCTCGCAGGACGCTTAATGGCCGTTAACGGGTTCTGCGAGACCAGCAGCGACCCGCCGACCGGCCACCGCGCCTGACGGCCCGGCCCGCCCCGCACGGGGCACTGGGTACCCCCCGCCCCTGCCCGTCAGGACGGGGCCGCCGGCCGCCCCGAGGGAGGCCCGCAGCCGCACCGGGACAACGCCGCGGGGCCTTCCCCTGCCCGCGGCCTCTCCCGCTACCCCGGGGAAGGAGCCGGGAACGGCCTCAGCGGCCCAGCCCGAGGAGACGGCCTCGCCGCCCGCCCCGAGCCCCCCTGGAGGAGAGCAACGTGCGGACCCTTACCGGCGGGCCGACAGCTCCCTCCCCGCCCGCGGAGCGGCTCTCCGCAGCCGCCGGATCCCCGGCCCCGCAGGCGGAGCAACCGCGGGCCCCGCGCCGCCGCCGCCGCCGCCGCCCGCCCCACTCCCAGCCCATCCCAGCAGCCCGTCCTCACCGTGCCCGACCGCGGCCGGCCGGCGAGTCGCTCCGCGCACAGAGGCGGGGCCAGCAACCGCTGGCTCCGGTGAGGCGGAAGGAGAGGGGAGCCGCCGGCGGGCAGGAGCACCAAGGGGAAGCAGCAAGGGCCGCCCCAGGGCGGGGCGGGGAGGCGGTGCCGATGGCCGCGACTCTGCCCAGGCCCGGCCGGGCCAGGCAGGGGCTGGGGGCCTGGGGCCGGGCCGCTGAGGCGGGGTAGGCCGCGCCGGGGGGAAGCGACGGGAAGGCAGCGGTGCGCAGTTCAGGCGCTGCGGCCGGGCCGGTGCCGCCGAGGAGGAGACGAGTCCGGCGGTTGGGAGCTGAAGCTTTGCCTGTGGTTTCAGCGGGCCGCTGACGGGGAGCGGAGCAGCGCGGTCAGATTTCACTTTCGGCTTCCCAAAGCCCTCCAGACTCAGCCCCGCCTCCCTGCCTGCCTCCCTGGCGTGGATGACATACCTCACACGGTTACGATTTAGCAGCAATTCCAGGTTTATTAATGGTGCGAGGTAAATCAGAGGCTGTATTTAGCAGCACTTAATCATTAACGAACTGAAAGATTAACAAAGTGATTCAGTAGAATATGTTACGATCAAAACAGCGACCTAATTACAGATTTGAGAACTGACAGGATTCACACTAATGTACTTCCTACGAGGCAGCCTAAATAAATATATGTGTGTATACGTATAAACACAAAACATAGGCAGAAATACTTTGATCCAGTGAAATAGGTGTGTGTGTGTGTATATAGGTAGAGACGTGGCTAGAGGAGACTATAGTTAAAAGTTCCCTCTTCTTTCTCCAGTTTAGAGTAAATACTCACACTGCATTGGCATTCCTCAACGGGCAATAATTGAGCCTCAAGAAGTCGAACTTTGCCCTGGCCATTCGTCGTCTTTGACAGCAGATGATCCTTAAACCTCTTTGGGTCTAAGGAGGCTCTGCCTGAAAGGTGTCCCAACACTGGGGAGATGCTGGTCCCAGCCCGCTGTGATCCAGGAGACCTCAATGGGTTTTGCTTTGGGTCGCTATTTATAGAGATAATTGACTTTTGTCAGGTATTTTTCCATTTCGACCTGACTCAGGTTATGAAATATTCTGGTGCTTTCCGCTAGTCACACAGGCTCAGAATTTATTGTATTGAAATTCTGATATCACTCCCTTTGGGCTCCAACCCAGGTGCAGGTGCACTGGGCTGTCAGGAGGTGATTGACTGTTATTACCCTTTCCATTGTTTCCAGAAATGGGGAAAGCAGGAGCCAGGTACATTAAGGGGGTGCTTCAGTACTCGAGTTCACCCCCTTTGCAATCTGTTCCTGGCTCACCCAGGGTTGGTGTGTGGCCCAGGAGGGGAGGAATCGCACCAAGCACCAAGTGACTCTGGAAGGCGCGGGTGCGTGGGGGGTGCGGTGGTCACACCACCACGGACAGAAGAGATGGCAGCTGCTGATTCCTCTCTATATATCCCAAGTTTCCCGTCATTGCTGAGAACAAACTGCTTTTGGATAGGCCTTATATATACAAACTTTTGGAGTCCACAGTTACTATGATCTTTTGCCTTCACGTGTGTTTTACGAAACGTTTCTGTACTTTCGTTTTCCCTTTCTAATGAGCTTCTGCCTCCACGCCAGTTGTCACCTGACCCTACAGTGACAGGCAGATTCTTTTAAGGATCCTTGGTAGAGTGAGAACTGGCCACAAGTTTGAAGCTGTAATTAGAGCTTTATTATTATATAAAGATTTTAGCAATCAGGGTAGCTTATGTCACGGAGCGCTCCCCTCCCCTACCCCGACCTGACCCCTTTTCCTGTAAACCTTCCTAAGCAATAACCATCGGTCATGATGGATGCGTCCGGTCCTGATGGTGGCATCTGGATTAAAGTGGATTTGTGGGAGACTGATAACAACTCAATAGCAAAGGGCTAGTTTATGGTAGTGCTCCCCGCTAACCACAGTGCTGGTCAGTGTCCAACTCATGACAAATTTGTCAGAAACTAACGTCTGCAGTTGGTATGCAAATATGACTATGAGTCAATTATCTTACTCCATAAATAGTGAGCAGCCAAAAGCCCTTTGAGCTCTCCTGCATGGCAGCAGGCTGCACGCCGAGATCACCCCTTGAGTAGGGACACCTCTCAAGGTTACTCCTCAAGGCTGAGAGCTGCCTTATCGCTTCAGATACTTGGTAAGTGAACTGGGAATACAGGCGCTGAAACTTTTAAATCTTAGGTAAGGTATGGAAAGGATTGATTGTGCACGTATAACGCTTTAGACATAAGCCATTGGTCAAGCCTGAGACTAGGCTTGGATCCAGCCACAGCTGGACTCCTCTCTGAGAAGGAATTTAGAAAGCAAGGGGGTCTTTTCTGAATCTCATGACTCAATGGAAGTCTCCCTGAGAGTTTCGCCTGACCCTGTCCTCTGTGCAGTAAATAATCCAGTGCACCTTGCCATCCAATCTTGTTAAATCACTGTTGTGTTTCCCACTTACTATCAAACTTTGTTAAATCGCTGTTTTATATCAATAAAGTATATTGTTGCTTCCTTCTTACAAGTGAAGTGCATCACTCCATCCTCAACGGCTTATTGTTACACAGAATTTCTAGGAATTGGCATAGCTTTCCTATTATCTAAAATTTCAGTTAACTAGACTTTTTAGTCATCTGGACCCCCTCTGCAGATCAGGTCAAATTCTTAATGATTGGTGCACGACACAATAATGGTAATCTGGACTCTGACTTTTAAAAGTACATGACTCACCCACTCAGCCCTCAGAACAACAATGCAGGCCGGTACTCCAGTTGATGGTGAGGGTGCCGGTGTTCCCTGTGCCTCTATCACACTGGGAAACATGAAGGATGTAGCAGTCCAGCTGCTGTTTAATCCGCTTCAAAAACCTTTTGGATAAACTGATCTATTCACACCTCTCGGTTTGGGAGTATGGTCATTAGCTCCTCCATAAAGTAGTGGATTCTGAAGAGGCTGACAGAAAATCAATATGCAAGAATTTCGGCTCCAGGAGACAGCAGGCTGTGGGTGGTAATGGCTGCTTAATTATCTTTATCTCTTCCTGCCCAGTGCGTCTTGCCTACCTGGTGTTACTCTGGCTTCGACCTGTGATAAATGATTTAGTCCCAAATAGGATTCCAAATAAAGTTTCCAATTTATTAAACGAAGAGAGGCAAGCAAACAGCGCTGGGTGCTCGACCACGACGCACACCTCTTTGTTCACAGTTGCAGTATTTATAACCTCTTCCGGTCCCCCCACCGTGCCTGTCTCCTTTTTGGGAGCTCACAATCTACATTCCATTGGTTCCATTATACAGGCGTTAATTGGCTAAAAGTACAGAAGCCCATATTTGGACTTGTTTACATGCCCGTGGTCATCAGCCCCCAGCCCGCTTTTCCCGCCTTTTGTTTGCTCTACTGTCAAGTGTCCTTCTTATGCAAACAGCGCTGTTGAGCAGGTAAAATCCTTAATTATGTTAAACTACTAAGGCAGGAGGGAATCCTGCCAAACACATTTTTAATAACTTAAATAAACCCCCAAATAGTTTAAGCTTGAAACAAAACCTTATACATTATCTATAAAGTTACTCGAATCAGGTGAACATATTTCACAGACCTAATGGTGCTGCCCCCAGCATACATCAGG
The DNA here is from genome assembly GCA_009806455.1 of Tetrax tetrax. Taxonomy (NCBI): domain Eukaryota; kingdom Metazoa; phylum Chordata; class Aves; order Otidiformes; family Otididae; genus Tetrax; species Tetrax tetrax. The sequence continues at coordinate 143,560 of WHYT01016541.1, forward strand.
CCTTAGCATGAGCCGTGCGCAAGACAAAATCTGAGCAGGACTTCAGTGAGCAGTCACACGAGGCATCCCTGACTACCAGAGGATCATGGGTTTTGCCATCCAAAATATCTCACATACTGTTACACTTTCCTGTTCCATAATGGGTGTCACTATCATAGAATCATAGAATCATAGAATGGTTAGAGTTGGAAGGGACCTTCAAAGGTCATCTAGTCCAACCTCCCTGCAAGAAGCAGGGACCTCCCTGACTAGATCAGGTTGCTCAGAGCCCCATCCAGCCTGGCCTTGAACGTTTCCAGGGATGGGGCATCCACCACCTCTCTGGGCAACCTGTTCCAGTGCTCTACAACTCTCATTGTAAAAAATTTTTTTCTAGTATCTAATCTAAACCTCCCTCCTTCTAATTTAAACCCATTACCCCTTGTCCTATCACAACAGGCCCTACTGAACAGCCTGTCCCCATCCTTCCTGTAGGCCCCCTTGAGGTACTGGAAGACCGCTATCAGGTCTCCCCGGAGCCTCCTCTTCTCCAGTCCTGACACAACCCTGTACCAGCTGTCGGGAGCGGGGAGTACCAGTGACCTGGCTTCATTTTCTTCCTATCTGGTTATTAAATGAAACCATGCATAGCTTGTGCTTTGATCCAGGTGAACTGCTGGCCCTAGGTAGCTGCGTCATCCCCGTTTTATTCAAAACAACCTCAAAATTTCCCAAACAAATTTCTAGGGTCCCATGAGGAAATCTAATAATAACCAGAGGGAGCACACCCACAGGAGGGGAAATGAGACCACGTGCCGTGACAGGACAGTAACCAAACTCCAGTACTACACAAACACATTTAGCATTTCTTGTGGTGACACAAAGACCAGCTTGCTGGTTTAGCACATTTAGAAGACTGCTGATTTAACATCTGGAAGGCAACAGGGTAAGCGATGTAACAATGCTGTGCTTAAGAAAGCTGCAGGGTAAGGGTGCAGTGATCAATTATCTCTGAT
>WHYT01016541.1:144574-235272 GCA_009806455.1 Tetrax tetrax
GCGTCTTGCCTACCTGGTGTTACTCTGGCTTCGACCTGTGATAAATGATTTAGTCCCAAATAGGATTCCAAATAAAGTTTCCAATTTATTAAACGAAGAGAGGCAAGCAAACAGCGCTGGGTGCTCCACCACGATGCACACCCCTTTGTTCACAGCTGCAGTATTTATAACCTCTCCCGGTCCCCCCATCGTGCCTGTCTCCTTTTTGGGAGCTCACAATCTACATTCCATTGGTTCCATTATACAGGTGTTAATTGGCTAAAAGTACAGAAGCCCATATTTGGACTTGTTTACATGCCCGTGGTCATCAGCCCCCAGCCCGCTTTTCCCGCCTTTTGTTCGCTCTACTGTCAAGTGTCCTTCTTACGCAAACAGTGCTGTTGAGCAGGTAAAATCCTTAATTATGTTAAACTACAAAGGCAGGAGGGAATCCTGCCAAACACATTTTTAATAACTTAAATAAACCTCTCAAATACGTTTACAACTTTAAACAAAACCTTATACATTATCTATAAAGTTACACAAATCAGGTGAACATATTTCACAGACCTAATGGTGCTGCTCCCAGCGTACCTCAGGCCTTAGCATGAGCCGTGCGCAAGACAAAATCTGAGCAGGACTTCAGTGAGCAGTCGCACGAGGCATCCCTGACTACCAGAGGATCATGGGTTTTGCCATCCAAAATATCTCACATACTGTTACACTTTCCTGTTCCATAATGGGTGTCACTATGTCCTGACACAACCCTGTACCAGCTGTCGGGAGCGGGGAGTACCAGTGACCTGGCTTCATTTTCTTGCTATCTGGTTATTAAATGAAACCATGCATAGCTTGTGCTTTGATCCAGGTGAACTGCTGGCCCTAGGTAGCTGCGTCATCCCCGTTTTATTCAAAACAACCTCAAAATTTCCCAAACAAATTTCTAGGGTCCCATGAGGAAATCTAATAATAACCAGAGGGAGCACACCCACAGGAGGGGAAATGAGACCACGTGCCGTGACAGGACAGTAACCAAACTCCAGTACTACACAAACACATTTAGCATTTCTTGTGGTGACACAAAGACCAACTTGCTGGTTTAGCACATTTAGAAGACTGCTGATTTAACATCTGGAAGGCAACAGGGTAAGCGATGTAACAATGCTGTGCTTAAGAAAGCTGCAGGGTAAGGGTGCAGTGATCAATTATCTCTGATGATCTCTGGGCTGGTTATACAAATTGTAATTTGCCACAGAGGATTAGCAAATAATCTGAAGGATATTAGGAAGTACAAGGGGCCACAGATCATAAAAACTAAAAAAAAAAAAAAAAAAAGCATTAAAAGGCTACTGAGAGACTGTGGTGGTGTTATAAGTATTATGAGTTAAAGTGAGCTGATTATTAGTTTGCTGCTCTGCCCTTCCTATCTCGATCTGGGTATCGAGGACTTTAATCAATAGAATTATAATCAATGATATCAATGAATCAGTAGAATTATAATCAATTATTGATAATAGGAAAATACTTAATCAATATGATTCTGAAATAATATGATTTTGAAAATTAGTATCAATATGGGGTGATTCTTGCTAACTATAGAACTGTAGTCACGTAGGTTAAATTTTATACAAAATCTATTTATCCTTAGAGGGAACAGGGAGTCTTAGAACCGTTACAACACCTCGTTTATTGGAAGTTAGCCTAACGTGTCTGGGGTAGTTAGGAGAGTGGTAGAACAAGGCACCAACTATGCAGCTTGGGCCTTGAGCCATCACTTTCAAGCCAGAAGATTCAAGGGCAAGGCGACCTTGTTCTCAAGACTATATATGGAAGATTTAAGGAGGAGTTCAACCAGCGAATTTGAGGACGGGGCATTCTGACGACCCCCAAAACCACCAGAAGACCCTCAACTCAAAAGACTGAGCATGCCCAAATAGGAGGAGACATATTATAATGATTTCTCAGAAGATTGATGTTTATGTATAACGTTTCTCATAAATCTAGTGAATATGAATATCAAATGTGTATTTAACTGTGCTGTTGGATCAGACAGGTATGCACACTAGGTGGAGTGATCCCCTGTGTGCCCAGCACTGCAACAAAGAAGAGCCTGCTTCTTAACTTCACATTGCTGTTAAGGAGTTTTATTCCGGATTTCGGTAACAGTGGCACCAGCAGCAGAGAATCAACATTGAAAGCCCTACCATCTCATAGTATCCCTTTGGACAAAATGTCCAATGTACAGCTAGACAAGTCCATAATACATTGGGTGAGCTACTGGCCGATAGATTGGGCTCAAAGTGATGTAGTAAATGGGGTTACATCAGGGTGGCAGCCAGTCTCCTGTGAAATCCTCCAAGGCTCAAATTTAGAATCATAGAATCATAGAATGGTTAGGATTGGAAGGGACCTTTAAAGGTCATCTAGTCCAACCCCCCTGCAAGAAGCAGGGACATCCCTGACTAGATCAGGTTGCTCAGAGCCTCATCCAACCCGGCCTTGAACATTTCTAGGCATGGGGCATCCACCACCTCTCTGGGCAACCTGTAGGGTTGTGGGCCAGTGCCCTTCAATGTTTTTATAAATGATCTGGACGCAGAAGTTGAACTAAGTATGTTTGCTGCTGATACTAAATTAGGAGGCACTGTGGACTCCCTCATGGGTAGAGAGGCCTTACAGAGAGATGTAGATAGACTGGAGAACTTGGGCAATCACCAACCGTATGAAATTTAACAAAAGCAAGTGCCATATTCTCCACCTGGAACAGGGTAATCCTAGTTGTATGTATAAACTGATGGATGAGAGGCTGGAGAGCAGCCCCATGGAAAGAGATCTGGGGCTTTGGGTTGATGGCAAGTTGAATATGAGCCAGCAGCATGCCCTGGCAGCCAAAAGCGAAACTGTGTCCTGGGGTACATCAAGCATAGTGTAGCTAGCCGGTTGAGGGAGGGAGTTGTCTCACTCTACACTGTCTTGATGTGGCCCCACCTCGAGTACTGTGTGCTGTTTTTGGCACCTCAGTGTAAGAAGGATATCAAACTATTAGAATGTGTCCAGAGCAGGGCTACCAAGATGGTGAAGTGTCTCAAGGGCAAGATTTATGAGGAGACGCTGAGGTCACTTGGTTTGTTCACCTTGGAGAAGAGAAGGCTGAAGGGTGCCCTCATGGCAGTCTACAGCTTCCTCAAGGGGGCAGCAGAAGAGGGGGTGCTGATTTCCTCTGTCTGGTGACCAGCAATAGGACATAAGGAAGTGGAATGAGGCTGCATCAGAGGACGTTCAGGTTAGACATCAGGAAAAGGTCCTTCATTGAGAGAGTGGTTGGTCACTGGAACAGGCTCTTTAGCTAAGTGGTCACAGCACCAAGCCTGTCAGAGTCCAGGGAGCATCTGGATGACACTCTTAGTCATATAGTTTAGTTTTAGGTAGTCCTGAGAGGAGCAGAGGGTTGGACCTGATGATTCTTATCGGTCCCTTCTAACTTAAGATATTCTATGTTTCTATGTTTCTGTGATCTGAAAATCAATCGCTACAGGGGTGAACATCCTTCTCCAGACCACCTCAATATGCTAAGCAGGTTTCATGAGCCCAACAGATGTAATGCAAATGAGGAATTCAAACTTGTTTCTTCATTAAGACAAGCTCAGTATCATGCTATGTTTCTAATTACCCTTGCGCACATACACACACTTACATGCACTTCACAACATCCCATTACAGCAGCGAGATCAGGATTCCGTTGCAGCAGATGGGCTTGTGGTGCTTGTTGCATATTGGTTTTCCTGTTGCCCATGGCTTCTTTGCCACTCAGCACTTAATCTTTTGGGGAACCTTGATCTTTGCCTTCTCCAGATTCCAAGCTAGCAGAGCATGCCTCCCAGCCTAGTGCTGTTTGTGTGGAATCCTTGCCCCCTTCCTCCACTATCAGGCATGGCCTCTTCTTGGTCAAGAGTATACTACGCAGACAGGAGCTGCCTATAATGAGGTGTGTGATGATGCAAACAGGAATTGGGTGTAATGAGCCTTGGTGTGTTCCATGGCTGAGCTGTGGACAGGAGAGCTCTCCAAAAAAATACAGGAGTCAAGGATAAAGTGAAACAATTCTGATTAGACAGCATATGACATAAATGAAACAGAACCACCATGAATTAAGTGTTGGAAGGTAATGCCAGGGTGTAAGCCTGCTCTACCTAAAGGCTGGTACAGTCCAGCAATTATATCAGTTACGCTGCATTGGGCCAAAATTCTCTAGGTAACAGTGCTGGAAACACCATGTTGAGAAACAGGAGTAGCAGAATTAAGGCTGATTAGGAAGAAGTAATATGAGGAGTGTTGTTTATTTTGGGAAGAATCTAGGCAGAGACAAGCAGGTACATGTAGGGACAGTGAAAAGGTGGGCTCAGGGAAAGAGGAAATGGGTAATTAGGTATAATATGAGGTAAAGAACAAAGAAGGGTGGATCTTTTGGCGCTAGGACTGTAAGTGCTTATCGATGGTGATGTTCAGAAATGGAGGTACCATGGACTAAGCATGTCCTGGTTTCAATTTCCACTCTGTCTTGGGGTTTCACACTCATTTTAATCTCAGTCCATGGCATGCTTTGTTCATGTGTTTCAGCTCATCTAGATGTCCAGATTCCATTATAATTGCTCTGTGTTAAGTTGATTTTTAACAAGATTGAATGTGAATAAACTCTCCAGGTCAGGTTACTATAATTTTTAGTCCACACAGAGTTAGTGTTCTTCCAGTCAAAAGTAACCAGTAACAATGTTGTTCCCAGCATCTTGAAACACAAACAATATTACTGGCCCATTGCACTGACTTTCCGTAACTCTCAGAGTAGTGAAGACAGACACACTCATTGTTTCCATGATCATCATCAATAATAGGTGGGAAATACATTTTCACTTAAAGAAACAGAGTTTATGTTATGATGGAGATGCTGTCAAGCTGAATCCAGGTTTTCCTAGATCCATGTCATGGCCCTGAGGGCACCAGCAGCCCTGAGTGTCCCTACCCAGCTTCCCAGGGACTCCCTCTACCCTGCCCATGGCCCAGGACCCTATTTCAGTGCCCTCCCAGGGCTGTCAATCCCTGCCCAGTGGCACCACAGCAGTGCCACTCTCCAGCTCCCTTTCTCTAACAGGTCTATCCACCATTCTTCAATTCAGTTTCCTAATCCTGTTCCTCTGATGACCATTCACATATCTGATCCACAAGTGGTTCCCAGACTGACTCATCCACTTATCAAGCTCTTTACATGAATCCTTATTGGAAACAATCTTCCCATCTCCTGATTTCCACCACCTTTTGGCTCAAGCAAATATCCCAAGTTGTATTCCCTGCACACAATAATATGAATCTCAAACTACTTATCCTTTTATCACCTCATGATCTCTAAAATCACTTGCAGGCCTGCATGCTGAGATTATCTGCCCAGAAGTTTGTCCCCGTGGATGCTCAGGCCTGCACATCCAGTGCGCCATCTTCCACTTAACATTGAACTTCCAATGGTAAACCAAATTTTGCTTGTGCTGAAATTGTGCGTTTATGCCTCCAAGCCTTCTATCCTTGGGATATTCTTTTACAGTGGTTGGACATTCATGTTTTGGTCTTTCATTGCTAAGGGCATGGTATCAAAACCTGAAGGGAATCAGATTTAAACTCATACCATAGTGTGCCATAATTAGATAGATATGAAGAACAATTGAAAAAAAGTGTTGTATGCATGTATTATTTATATTAATGTATAAAATGAATTTTGAAGGATGCTAGAACAGGAAAGTATCTAGTTATTAGCTATAGAAGAGGACCATATTGGAATGTGCTGGCACTATTAGGAGTCTACATTCGGATAACACTATCAAGATAATATATGTTAAAGTATGTTAAGCTACATCAGAGAAAACATGAGCTATGCTGCCAAGGAATTATATCTTGATAGATGTAAAACCCATGGAGTCACAAATGGAAATGCTGTCAGGAAACTATATCTTGATGGTGTAGCCTTGTAGCCCAGGTAAAGTGATGCTGCCGTTGTTGGTATGGAGGCCAGAGGCTGTGATTTAGTTTTGTACTGCGTCAAGGCTGGGATTTGTCAACAGTTGCTTTGTCTGAGCTTGCATTGTCCTGCCTAGGGCTTTGCTTTAGGTTGTTTAGCTCTAACAGCAGTCACCTAACAATCCCATTGCCTATGATATTACCTAACTTGTTTTAACTTTAGTTAGCTTTGTGCAATGCTGTGCTATACTGTTACAGTAGATTTGGTGTATTTCTGTAACTACAGTTAGTGAAAATAGGTCATTATTCTGTGAAGAGGGAACTGTCTGTGACCTAGAAATGTAGAGGAGTACAAGTACAGGATGACAGCAGAGGCCTTGAAAGTACAGGCACTATATGATACCAGAGACCCCAGCATTGTAAACAAATCACCGGTGGTCAATTACTGGTCACTAAAGGAATGCAGCCTTGGGAACTGGATAAAACCAGTTTTAAGAATAATGAAGAACAAAGAGCAAGTATCCAACATAATATAAACCAAGCCACAGATTGTGAATTTTGTTATAATTAGGAATTGTGAAGCAATAAAGAAAGAGGAAGATGTAGTACATGTTGCAAAATATATAAAAATAAATCCAAGCACAGACCCTAGAGTGAGGAAGACGTCTCCACCATCAACATCAGATTCCTCCCAGGGAAGGACATGGGACACCAATTAATCACCTATAACTCTCCTTTTCAAGAGTTGTCACTGTCAGCCTCTGAGGCCAGAGGGGCAGTGGAAGGGTGAGTTTAACATCAGAGAACGGGGGTAAGTTAGGAAGTTTCTGTAAAACTGCTTTAACTGCTAATTAATGGGGCTTTTTATGTAATAATTGTATGAAATGGACTCTTAATGTTGGTACCATTGTCACCAGACTGATAACAATGCTTTGCTATTAAGGCTTTAGTTATGCAAACAATGAATTATTTGTGCTAGTAAAGTATATTTCTTCAGTCCACACGAATAATATATGTTGCAGCCCAATATTGAAGAAAACCAAAAACCTGTGATTCAAACATTGCTTAAGGGACATGGAACTTGACCATGTGTAGAATCTGTTGAGGACGCAGTTTTACCTTATATCTCTGTTTGTGTTGCCTCTGATTACTTCCACTTGAAGCCTGTTGTAACATGAATGCAACAATGGGCCAGGAGATGAGGTTTCAGGAGTATTTGCTGGTTCAGGCAATACAAGTCTAAGAAACTATTTCCTGCCAATGATCATGATTAGCTGTGCCTTAAAGGGAATTTTAGGATCTCTGATCATATATACCTGGAATATTTGCTTTGACCAAACATTTCCAAGCATGGACTGTATCATCTGATTCAATGCTGACTGGTTTTTTTTGGATTTGTTGCTGGGACCACCTTGCCTTTCTGATGTTTTTCATGACAAGACTATTGCCTGTTGCTGTTGGCATGGTAGCTAAGAAGCTGGCATTTTTAGCCCTGCAGCTTGAAAAGTTGCCAATTTTAATTGTTTTACAGCCTCTTCCTGCCTTGGACCTCATTCCTACTCTGTTTGCTTCAACTGCAACTGTGTTAGCAGATGTGCTATTTCTATATATTAAAAAGTATGTAGGTGCAAACTGGTAGTGTGGTTTTCCCAATATCATTCCTAGCAATCCCCTACAGGGGCTGGCATTTCAAGCAAAGTTTTTCATTTCGGTTTGGTTTTGTTTTTACTGTTTGACGTTTTTGATCTAACAATTGTATTTCCAGTCATCTGACATCCACCTGCATTAACTGGGCTTTACTTCAGTTGATTTTGAATTTGCTGTTCGATCAGTTCTAACACCCTGCTAGCTCTTGTTCACATTTTTTGCTTTGTATCTCCTGTAACTCTCACTCTGCTAAAGCCTTGCCTTTCCCTGCATCGGGCTGTGCCTTAGCATATGATAGATATGCTCTCCAGTCTCCCATGTACATTTTCAAGTTTACAGTTACAATTGTTGAGACTCTTTTGCTGATGCATAGGAGTTCTGGATACATAATTTGTAGTGGGCAGCCTGTAAGACTGTAAGAGGAGTTACTGATCCACATAATATCTAATCCAGGTGTTTGCCTCTGTATCATGAATACCATGTGACTGTTGCTCAACTCTAACAGATGTGTATTTAATAACTGTGTAGTTTATCAATGTTTTTACGTATAAGCACATGGTAGTGTATTGTGAAATACTGTGTGTCTTTGATTACCAGTTGTACATATTGATCCTTGGAACTGTAGGTTTGTTAATGTGATAAGGATATTAGCTTGTATTGCCAAGAGACTTTTCAAAGCTAAGTCCACATCCTGATGAATCTGTATTGTGAGCAAAGCTCTATAAGAGTGCAAGTGAACACAGAGCTGACCAACCTTACCGTGGATGGGATCTGCACAGCATGCCATGCCATCACCAGAGGTCCATCTGGTGCTATGCCATCTCAGGGTTCCCAGCAGCAGAAGGGATATAAGCATTTATAAGTTGCTATCACCTTTCCTGGGGCGCTAATAAAATAAATATTTTTTTCTGGATTGTGTTTGTGCCTTTCTTGTTGGGAATGAGAAAGGACTGACACCTCCTGATACAAAATAGTCATTAGCTGTTTGAAAGAAACTGCTATTGACGTGAAAACTTTGATATGAAACTGGCATGAAAGTAGAATGTTCACTGTCTTAGAGAGAAGACTATTAATGCAGTGAGGTAGCAAAAAGGAGTTAATGCATACGTAGTAACACACTAGCATAAAATAAAGTAATCCCTGAAGAGAGAAAAGGAGACGAACTATTTATCATAGAATCATTATGGTTGGAAAAGACCTCTAAGATCATCAAGTCCAACCATCAATCCAACACCACCATGCCTACTAAACCATGTCCTGAAGTGCCACATCTACACGTTCTTCGAACACCTCCAGGGATGGTGACTCCACCACTTCCCTGGGCAGCCTGTACCAATGCTTGACCACTCTTTCCTAATATCCAATCTACACCTCCACTGATGCAACTTGAGGCCATTTCTTTTCTCGCTAGTTACATGGGAGAAGAGACCAACACCCACCTTACTACGACCTCCTTTCAGGTCATTGTAGAGAGCAATAAAGTCTCCCCTCAGCCTCCTCTTCTCGAGACTAAACAATCCCAATTGCTTCAGCGGCTCCTCATAAGACTTGTGTGTCAGACAGATGAGTAGACATTTGCCTTAAATATTTCTTGGTGCAGAAGATGGGAGCTTTGCTGCACACGTTGCAAACTTTGCAAGAGACTCATGTGCATTGTAGGCGTTATAACCACAAGCAAGTCAGTTTCTGGCACTGCAGAAGCAGGACTGAGAATGGTATTTTATATTTTTGATGCAGTAACTAACTGCGCAACCACAAGCAAGGATTTTGTGGGTTTGATGCCTGTCAACAACTAACTGCGCATGTGCAGGGTGCTAGATCATAAGCGTTGGGGAGAGTCTCATCTGATGCAACCCTGTGAAATAGTCTCCCTGCAACCACCCAGGATACACTGAAGCTGCATTGAACCAGACCAAAACTACCCTCGCATGGCATCGCATGGCATCACGCTCACCATGCATATGCATGAAGTTTCTTAGAACTGGGAGGAGATTTTGGGACTTGGACTGCATAAAAATGGTACCATCAGAGGCTAGGGTGGGATCCCCACCACCAAGACACCCAGAGCAAGAAGGATCAATGGGACATTGCTGGATCCATGGGTGGTAATATATTCTCTCTCTCTCTCTCTCTCTTTCTCTCAGGACTAGATCTAAATAAGAACATGTGGCATGATACTTGTTTATCCGGTGAAATTATCCAGTTAAATAGTTGCCATTGAATTATTGTGTCTAACCACATGCCTTCTATTTTGTATTAATAAATCATAAAACTGTTTAGCTGGTGTCCTTTCACCTTCATTCAGTCCAAGGGAATCATGAACTTGGTCGTTGGTCCCAATGGGAGGGAGGTTATCCTATATAGCTCCTTTTGAGTCATAACAGCTTGTACTTCAGACCCTTCACCAGCTCCGTTGCCCTTCTCTGGACGTGCTCCAACAACTCCACGTCCTTCTTGTACTGAGGGGCCCAAAACTAAACACAGTATTCGAGGTCCAGCCTTACCAGTGCCGAGTACAGGGGAACAATCACTTCCCTACTGCTGGCCACACTGTTCGTGATGCAAGCCAGAATGCTGTTGGCCTTCTTGGCCACCTGGGCACACTGCTGGCTCATGTTCAGCTGGCTGTCAGTGAGCATCCTCAGGTCCCTTTCTGTTGGGCAGCTTTCCAGCCACTCTTCTCCAAACTTGTAGTGCTGCATGGGGTTGTTGTGACCAAAGTGCAGGAATCAGCACTTGGCTTTTTAAACCTCATAAAATTGTCCATCGGTCCATCCACCCAGATCCCTCTGCAGAGCCTTCCCACCCTCAAGCAGATCAACACTCCTGCCCAAATTGGTGTCATCTGCAGTCTTACTGAGGGAGCACTCAATCCCCTCATCCACATCATTGATAAAGATTTTAAACAAGACTGGCCCCAAAACTGAGCCCTCGGGAACACCACTTGTGATCGGTCACCAACTGGGTTTAACTCTGTTCAGCACAACTCTCCAGGCTTGGCCATCCAGCAAGTTTTTAACCCATCGAAGAGTACACCTGTCTAAGCCATGAGCTGCCAGCTTCTCTAGGAGAATGTTGTGGGAGATGCTGTCTAAGGCTTTGCTAAAGTCCAGGTAGACAACATCCACAGCCTTTCCCTCATCTACTAGGTGGGTCACCTGGTCATAGAAGGAGATCAAGTTGGTCAAGCAGGACCTGCCTTTCATGCTGGCTGGCCCTGATCCTGATTGTCCTGCACATGACTGATGAGTGCACCCAAGATTAACTGCTCCATAATATTCCCTGGTACTGAGGTCAGGCTGACAGGCCTGTAGATGATGAGATAATGAAACAGATCATAAAACTGCACTTCCTACAGGCAGACCAGCACTTGATTAATGACTCGTGGTTTGGGTGAAACGGATGTAAGATATCAGCCTCCTTATAACTTATGGTTTGCTTTACTCAGACACAACAATATCATTCATTTAGCAAAAACTCATTGTGCTCTATCTGTTGTAGTACCATCATCTTGGGTTTCTGTGGTCAACTTTTTAAACAGACATTTGCAGACTTGCCACCTGTTTCTGATACTATTGCAACTGTTACCTTCTGTGCAATAGCAGTTAAACGTACCTGCAGGTCTATAACTTTGTCTTGTATTCCCTGTTTTGGTACCTGCAGAGCATAATTATTACATTGCTGTATTTCCTATTTGACTATTCTGTCTCTAAGAGTAAGTCCATATTCTTTTCCTCTGAGAGGGGATACCCTTTTGGATGGCACAAAGCAGTTGCTATTTGGTTCTTTTCACTTATTTTGTGTAAAATATGATATATATAAAAACTTTTCTCTGTGTCAGATAGGGCTGTACCATCTGATCTCATTTTATGGTTCAATGACTAGACTACTGTTCTTGAATTATCTTCAGGAGAATGGATGCATACTCCACCAGGTAACTTTTATTTTCTTTTATTTATTTCTAAACCTATTTATTATCAGCCGGCACTTACAGCTGGTCTGCCCAGAGCTATCATTTTCCTTACCCAATAAGCCACCCTTTGGTCTGTGTTGCTGCTAAAATAGCAAAATGAGAACGCGAAGGTGCTTTTTATTTTAAACAATACTGATTTCACTCACACTCATGCTTTTCTGCCATGCCACTCGCAAACACTAAGAGTACCTGTCCCATCCCTGGAAACATTCAAGGCCAGGCTGGATGAGGCTCTGAGCAACCTGATCTGTTTGGGGATGTCACTGTTCCTTGCAGGGGGGTTGGACTAGATGACCTTTAAAGGTCCCTTCCAACCCTCACCATTCTATGATTCTATGATATTCAAGTCATCTTGGCCAGACCACTAAGAGAGTCTGTGGTCTGGCCAAGATTACTTGCATATAGCAAGGAGGACGAGCGATACCAGCTGGAGAGTGGTCATCATATCCCTCTTGACTGGGGAAAATGAACTGTTTTTTTAATGTGCCTTTCACTTTTTAAGGTACTTACGGAGTTGGCAGTGATTGTAATCTTTTGTCTTTTCATCTTCTCCAACCTTTCTGAACTAACTTTGCTGATTTACTTCTCTTTGTGTCTCCCTCTCTGGGTATTTCATGGATCAAGTCCTGTTCTTTATCTTCCTGCCATGCTCTCTTCACATCTTCACTTCTGTCCTTAATTTTCCTGGTATTCTCACTGATGTTCTGGGATCTTGGTAACAATCTGATCTCTATGCCACCAATACTCGCCATTCTTTTAACCCTTCTGTTACTGTTTCTACTGGTGCTTTCAGACACGTGTATTTACCAATATTAATGTTTCTATGACAAATCTCTGCATCAATAAACCCAACCACTATATAGAAATTGGCTTTTTTTTCCTCCTCTATCTAAATTGTCAGTTGCTGTGTGTGGTTCCTGCCTTTTTTCTTTTCCAATTAATGGATCCAACCACTTCCTTTCACAACAAAGAGGCAATGGTGGAAAGATTTCCTCTTGCTTTCCCACCTGGGATTCTCTGCCAACTAATGCGGCAGTTAATGAAACAAAACTCACTACAAGATCATGCAGATAGTGAAAGTGATTTTTATTAACCTTTGTAAATCAGCAGAAACTGTTTACTCATATTTTCACCAACAGAAGTATCAGTATGTGTGTGTCCAAGTAATCAGGCCAGGATGACTTGTGCATGATACTTAGGACAAGACATGCCAGTACTGAATCCTCTCTACATGTCCTAAGATCCTCTTCATCGCTGAGAAGAAACTGCTTTTGGATAGGCCTTATACAGCTTTTAAGAGTCAACAATTACTGTGATCTTTTGCCTCCATATCTAGTTTCACTCCATGTGAGTCTTACGCAACACTGCTGAGTCAATGCTCTGCTTTTGTTTTCCCTATCTCACTATCTTCTGGCTCCAGGCCAGTTCCTTTAGCTTCCTGTCATCTTATCTTATGGTTTCATTTTCTTGCTATCTGGCTGCTGAATGAAACCATGCCTAGGTTGCGCTGTGTCGAACTTAGGTAACAGTATATGCCATTATTTTAGTCCTTGTTCTACTATTTCTTCTTGTGTTTCCACTTGCACGCTGGCACATTGCCACTTTCACTTCATTCATAACAACCTGAGTATTTATGACACATTTATGTCTGCATAAATTCCAAATAAAAGTTTTGAGTTTGGTTGCAAATTAGGATTTCAAGTTGCTTTCTTTTTGCATGTTTTTAATCACTAACATAATGTATAAAAATTGTATAATGTATAAATTGCTAGTTTTATTTGTTGATTCTGTCGTCAAACAAGTTCTAGACGGACTCACCATAGGAAAGCTCTTTGCTTCTGATATGTTTTGTCTATTATGCTTTCCAGTTCTGTATCTTTTTAGTAAGAATGCTTTCAGTATTGGCTAATATACAGTCATAAAGCTTGCTAAGGTGTATTCAGTATTTGTGGACCTATCAATTGAAGATCACGTAATGTCTTAAGAGTTGAAGCTTATCAAATGCTCTAAAAGTAGGCCTACAGTTTTCCTAGCTTAACCCTCTGAAGAAATGTGTCTTGCACAATACTGTAGAGAACTTAAAAGCTTACAGAATGTTTTGTGACAAAACAAGAGCAAATGCAAGCCAATGACTATCAATCAGCTACAACAGTTCCTGTCACCATTTTTTTAGCTCCTCTCTTGTGTGTCCATAATTTTCATGTGGAAGAGTCCCAGTTACAATATAGTCTGATGGAAATACTTCATCCCAAACCTAGCCTGGTAATGCCTTGCCCGTGCAGGGCTAGGTTCAGAGGTAACATAGATCTGCCCCATTGCTATGTAGAAACCCTCTGTCATTTCACCTAAATGCTAAACAGCATGCTGTCTTACATGGGTCAGCCTGCAGCCTAGATTATTTGCAAATTGGTCTCAGAAAAGAGTCTGAGGCTGACTGGAGTACCCCAGCTATGAAGGGTACCTTGGTCACTTAGTCATTGATTCAAATAGGCTAAGCTTGGCTGAAGCATTGGTAAAGGTTCAACCTTTGGGATCTGTGGTCATTTAAATGTTGCAGTTACAATTTTCCTTAGGGTTTCTGTAATGGTTTGATTTGATTTCTCTCTATTTTCATCTACTCAGGGATAATTTGCAACCATGAAAGTGTGTTTTAGAACATGGTATTTACAAATCAGTTGACCTAATCCTTCTGTGAAGTATAATTGGGCTTTACGACACTGAAAGTGCCTCCTCCAGACATCATGTATTTCGTCAGATACAGAAGTACATAAACCTCTATGCTATCCTTTTCCACCAGAGAGTTTCAATCAAGTTGGTTAATGATATCAAGAAAGATGAGTAAATGGTTATTTCCCCTTGCTGTAGTTTGCGGGAACCCTGCATAAGTAATGCAAATGTCATGGTGATGACCATGGTTCTTGTGGTACTGAAGGTGAATCTTTGTTCTCCTTTGTTTCATTAAGGCTGTGGCTTATCTCATTAATCAAGCCTTGGGGCACTGGAGTATTTTCTTTTTTTTTTTCTGAGCATAAGTATTTAGTGCTTATTTGGAGGACTTTCAGGATTATTGGTTTAAAGCCTGCCTGCAATACAGAATGCTTTATGGACAGCTTCCTTCTTTTGTATAGGGAATCCTGTTGCTTCTGCAGATTCCCTGCCCTTCTGCGGGGTTTTAAAATGATCCCTTATGTGCACATAGGTTATGTCATACAGCGTGTTTCTGATGAGTTATTTTATATAATTTGACTAATGATGTTTGCCACAGGCAAGCTTAACCACAAAGAAGCTACTTTAACCATATAATTTAAACAAATTACAGCAGTTATAAATGATTTAGGCACAAAGTTCTGAGTAGATGAGCAAGTGGAGGTGTGTGGGGAGGATATAGCGGAGTGGTTTATGTCTCTTGCCATGCAAGAAGTTTGCATGAGAGATGCCTTGCTTAGGAGTCACATGAACATGGTCTGAAAGGGACCTCCTGGAATCCATGGTGACTCCTCTCTCCTTCATACCTGAGGTTAGATAAAGTTATACAGCTCTTGCCCCAGGCACTAAGCAATACAGGAGTTTCATGTTAAATTAATGACTGTTTAGAGTCACCATAAACACTCGTATACGATATCTACAAAAACCATACAGTTCACGTGACCCTTTATCATTGGTTACTCAATCAATAAATATCTCTATAGCTATACTAAATGTATACTATAAAATTTCTAGTATAGACTGGCTTTTGCCTATAAACTTCTTCCTGACCGTAGCTGAAGCAGTAGAAGGTGTTTTTTACCATCTGTGGCCCACTGGAATACAGCCCCATGAGTACAAACCTAACTGATGTGGTCCATATCTAAAGCATGACGGACCTTGCATGTCCAAGCTAAAAAGTTTCCTCTCTCAGCTGTTTGTCAACAGCTGGAAACAACTGCAGACCTGTTGACTCAGCAGCCTGGCTGAATCTAAACTTGACTCTTCTTGAATAAAAAAATAAATCCAGGCAGTCTCACTTCCAGCATTTCCACAATATTTTTTTCCCAGGAAAGTACCCCCATTCTCACAAATCTATTCATTTCTAAGCAGCAGCGTAAATTCTGAGCTTACTTTCCTTTGAACTTCATCATTACTCTAACTTTCTAGACACTGCAGGAAAATGTCTTTCTTGTGGGGCACATTTATTTTGCAGTTAGTTCTGTCCCCTTGATGTGCATTTCAGCTGTGTCTCAGCTCCATAACATCAGGGCTCTCTATATTGATTGTCTCCAGGCACATTGAGGTTCCCGCTTTAAAATACAATGTAGGAAATTGGTTTAATACTGAGAAAGGTATTTACACCAACTATAATAACATGCCAAACATAAGTTAGCTAGCTATTTTCATCAGCTTCCACTGAAACTACAAGCAGCAGTGCAAGGGTGAGCCTGGCACCACATAGATAAGAGGTGAGGTGAGGTCTGGAGGAGTGAGATCTACTCCTATTTCTTCAGCTCATTTGCTTGGGAAACCACAGCCAGAAGGGAAAGTTGCATGATAGGGCTGAGACAATCTAAAGGCTGATTATCATCTTTTACTTTAGGTTTATTTTGCTGTAAGAATATATAGTGCATCTTTGGGCTAGGTTCTTCATTTGGGAAGCATAGGGAACATGACTGCCAGCAGTTTTGCTTATTAGTTACATGAGTGAAAAGCTGTGAAAACACTTTTCATAAGTATATATCTCTGTAGATCTTACTGTCTGTGTGCATCTTTCTGCTCCTTCACAGTAGCACAGTAGGCATCTGCCTAGGGCCAAGCCTGGTAATGCAGAATAAAAAGTAAGTGAATCTAAATACACAGCATTCATACTATACTTGGGCTATGCAGATCAGACGATAAATGTTTATCAATAAATAATTATTAAAATCTTGACAACAGTATTCTGGAGAGGCACTTTATTGGAGGGGAAACGAACACTCCCACAAAATCCCTGGATGAAAACGATTGCTGTGTAATGCAGAGCTCCAGCTTGCTCCCGGGCAATCCTCTGGCTCACAGCCATGAAGTCAGACCAAAGCAGCAAGGGTGAAAGGGAAAGGGTTGCCCAGCTGTGCCTGAGGGTGAGCGGGCAGGAGTCTTTGGCAATAAAGAAAAGTAAATGAGCTGGATGGGCAGTCAGGATCAAGTGCTTCTGAATCAGTTGGATCCTCTGCCTTGACAGCTCAGAGATCCCAGCACCTGTAATGGAGGTGGGCTAGGGATGCATCATGGTGCAGTTCCCCTTCCAGGCATGGTACCACAGTCTCTTTGGGGGACAAGTGCCTGGAGTGAGCTAGGAAGAGCCATTAGCTGCTGAAAGAGCTCTTAGCTGCTGATGCCCCTGCCCTGGATGGCCTCTGCAAGGTAATGGCTCTCTGGTGTGTCTCCCTTTTGTTCCCAGGAGAAGCAGCCATCTACCACTCCCCAGCTCAGCCCAGGACTCACAGCATCCCCGGTTCCCTGCCAGTGCTGCAGCACACATTGCTATCAAGTGAAGGGCCACTCTCTGTTAACGCATGTAGACCTGAAAAGGCTCCACGAGAATCAATGTAAGTTTCTCACATAAATATGGGGTCTCCACAGAGCAAAAGAGCGACAGCTGGAGGGATAGAGACAAGTAGAAAAAAAGAAGAGTGGAAGAAGAGCAGGCATGTCCAAATCTTGCACCAGGGACCTTGACTTCACTCACCACGAACTTAAGGACAGGTATAAATTGTCCTCACTTTGCTCATGTGAGAAAGTGAAGCTGACTCTCTCTCACTTTCTTTCTCTTCTTCCTCACACTCAGAGACTTCAGTCTTTAGTCACTTGTCCTTTGCCATAAATTTATTTAGACTGGCATAGGAACTGCCCAGGTTCTGGGGCACCCCTTTGCCAGGGAAATTCCTGGGAATAGAGCCCCTATTTGATGGAACTGTGTGTTGCTAAATTGCCAAAGATCTGACTAAAGATATGCTGCTTTGTTCATAGCAGAAATCCTGTTTCACCAGCAACAATTTTTAACGAGCCCTGAAATAAGCTGTATGCTTGTACATTCATGTTCCTGTGTTTTATTTTATGTCAAATAAGACTCTGAATTTGACTGTCATGATTTGTGTGTCTGACTGGGAATTTGGACCTTAAGCCTGTGTGCTTGCTACCCAGGACCTTGGAGATCCCAAATGCGTAGACACCATGTCGAAATACCGAAAGTTAAAGTTAAACCTGCTAGACTTACTGAAATTGGGATACTGAGGTTTTAAACAATGTGCCTTTGTCTGACCTGTCTAAAAGCAAGAAGCACAAAATGATGAAATGCTAGCTTTATCAGCAACCCGTGAAGAACTGCTTAGGTTTGCCAAACTACTGAAGAAACTAGCAGAAAGGTAATTCTTGCAGGGGGAACCACAACAACCAACTCACGACCCTCTACCCAAATTGTACCACTGACTCCAAACAAGTAGGCAAAGTACAGGACTGAGCGTGCGTACTAATTTACATGCTAGGCGAAGAGACACTGACCAATCATTTAATGAAATTACAATGTGTATGTATTAGAAGTTGAATATGTTAATACTTTGTGTATAAATAACCATAGATTGGAAGACTTGGTGTGCTGTCTTGGGACAGGCACCCATACACGTGTGCATCTACACAATAAAAGGAAGTACCTCCATTCTGTGTGTGGATTGGCTCTTTGCACACCGGGTGGTGGACCCAAGTTTTGGGACAACATTGAACTAATTTCCCCAAACCAGTTTCATTTTTGCACTCTCTGAGTGTACATGTGGCTCTTAGTCACATGCAAAAGCCCTACACGTAACAGTTGATGATCTGCTGGGGAAAGGTGGGGCTCTGAGGATTTAGTGGGACCGCTCTGTATCAGAGGTGGCCTCTTTTACTGAGCTCCTGCCTCCTGTAATGCTAGAAGTAGCCATGGTCTTGGCTATGATTTCTAGCAAGTGAATAGCTCTTCTTTTGCCAGAATATAAGCTGCTCATTAAAGGCCTGAAATGAGTTATCTCAAAGCACAGTGTAAACCATCCTGCCTTGATAAAAGAAAAACAAGGTAGGGAGGCAAGGTCACACAGCGAAGCTATTATTTACTTGTCTCTCATGGGAACAAACTAATAAAATGCCACTGTTTTCCTGGATACATATTATCATTGATGATAATTAGGGAGGCACTGCCATCAAAATAGTATAAATCAGTAGCAGGGCATTTTTCTCATGCAGAGAGCGTTTAGTCAGATCAGGTGTAAAGGAGAAGCAGCTCAACAATTGAAACATAGATTAACTAGCCAGTTATTCAGTGCTAACCTGAGTTTACCCATCTATCCATCAATCTAAAGCATTTGCACCTGTTAGCTAAATGTCATACATTGCCAGAATGCTTGGTACGTATGCTAAGATGTATACATAGAAACGTGTATACATATGTATATATGTACTATCTCATTTGACTAATAAGTACACTTACTGGCAGATGTACCTGTTCTCTACACCAAACGAAGAATGTATCCCAAAGATGCATTACGTGTTCTTATAGCAACAATTAATACCTGATTTTGAAAAAAAAAAAAAAGACGGCACCATCCATTTCAGTCAGATGTTTGACCATCTGCCTTTTCAACTCTGCTGCATTGCCTGGTTGGTTTGCCACAGTTACACTGGCTTGGGTCACCTGTTTAAGGGAGATCATGGCTTTGCCTTGTCTTGAACACTCTGGAGTGAATATATACTGATGTCTCCTCTCCTACAGAAAAACATGTTCAGGCCTATTTTCTGTGGGAAACCCAAGGAAGTCTTGACAGGAAGCCAATAAAACAATTTCTGTCTCTAGAGAAAGGAAGTAGTGGTAGTGTATTTTCCTACTGCCACCATAAACAGCTGTGGGCATCAGTTCTCAACAGCTTTTTGATCATTCCCAAAATCTTCCCTTCTGCCTGGATTACCCAAATGACTGGCTCGAGTACTCCATCCCCCATACACTTTAAGCATTTTCTGAAAGAGGTGATAATCTCCAGGAAGGCACATGTCAGCCTCATGCAGCCTATTATCCACTGTGACCAGATGGTCCCAAGAGGAGAACCTGGTTTTCTCTCATCTGTGATCAGAAGACTCAGTTCAGAAAGGGGTCACTGGACATTCCCTGAAAGTGCAGTTTCTTACTGCATCTTACAGTGGGAATATATAAACAGTTATATTGAGGGCTGCATTAGTGCTGTCTACTGCAAACGTTTCAACCTGTGTGCGTAAGAAGGCAGAAGACATTGACAGCTGTTTTGAAGCCAAGTGGGAGACGTGCTCCTACCCTGAGAAGTGAGGCTGCCCCAGCTAGAGCTGTAGCATGAGAGCCTCACAGACAAGCAGCACGCTTGAGAAGCATCTCAAGGTGCCCCTCCTCCCAGGACAGATGCATACAGGAACGGGACAGTCATATGTAAGGAGTGAGTCTCTTTTTGCTGCCTAAAGTCTGGGGCGCTTTCCCATGTAGAAGACAATTAAGGAAGCGTGTTTCTGGAAAGCTGTGCTTATGTACCCAAATACTGAAAATTCAAAGTTGAGTTAACTATTAGTAAATTACTGTATTGTGTATAAACCTGCAGGCTTTGCTGATCACATTTCCCTTGAAGAGGAACCTAAAAGGATAACAAAAGAAACATCTTGCCCCATAAGGTGTCCTGGTTCTGGCTAGGATAGAGTTAATTTTCTGAGCTGGCAGAGGAACTGGAGCTGGTGGCCCCTGTGGCTGGGAGACATAGCTGGGATAGGTTACTAATTAGCCAACAGCTGGGATAGTTTACCCAAATTAGACAAAGGGCCATTCCATCCCATGTGACATCCTGTTCAGTATATCAGTGAGGAGGATGCTGAGGGGAGCCTCCTGCTACTTGGGAGGAAGCTGGGCATCGGGATCCACTGTGAGCTACTATACTGTAAATTGCATGCTGTGGTATTTTCGGTTGTTAGTTTGTTTGTTTTCCATCTCAGTTTTCTTTTCTTCTGTTGTTCTCTTATTTTTTTTTTTTTTGTCTCAACCCATCAGTTTTGACTTCTTTTCTTTACTAACTCTCCTTCCTGTCCCACTGGAGGGGAGGGGGAGTGAGTGAGAGACTGTATAGCTTGGTCCTGAGTGGGGCTAAACTACAACATAAGGTCACAAGACTACTGGACTCCCAACAAGGCATGAAGTCAGCAGGATTCAACAGTAACTGGGGTAAAGGTAAAGGTGGCAAGGGGAGATCACAACCACTGACTCAATTCAGGACCAAGACAACTTGCACCCCACACCTGTAAGGAGCATGCCTGCTAGTTTAGATAGCAGGAGAGGCTAATTTAAATATAATTAACCAATGGAAATTAAGGTGTTAATTACTAACCGATGAATGTAAACCTGGGTGGGTTTTTACCAATCATGTAACAAAATAAATAGTTGTGATTTCCATGTCCAACAGAGCTAGTGTTGTGGAATACCACCTAGCTCCCTTTTCTGCACAGAACTGTAAATAAAGAAATATCTCAACTCTCTATGTGTATCAGCCTTGCATACCAGGTAAAGATCCCACATTTTGGGACAATGCTACCACTTCACAGACTTGAATAACTATCTCTGCCTGGATTTACCCATGGTATGTGCTTAGCCTTTTTCTTTAGGATTATATGAGCCTACCTTGTACTATGAGTTGATCTCCTTCAATTATTTTAAAGTTTCTGACTGAAAAAAATTGTGTGGGCTCACTCACCTCTGCGGCTGTCATTGATCAGTCTTGTCCTTGAAGTTCTAGTCCTCAGCCACTCATATTTTTTCCCCCTACTTTAAAGACAAACAATTTATATTGCTTCTGTGCACGACAGAAATGCAACAGCAGGCAACAATGCACATATTCCTTGTTATGAGAAAACAAACAAGCTTTTTAACATATCGTTGTTGAATTTTCATCAGTGACGCTAATTCTTATTTATTACTCCTGAAGCAAAAGGCTGGATGATTAGATGACCTTTGAAGGTCCCTTCCAACCCTAACCATTCTGTGATTCTATGACCAGGCTGGAGTGTGTCTGGAAGAAAGTGACTATAAAGGCCAGGCAAACAGATTTTTGGAGGATTTAATTTTGCTTGGCCTTAACAGTTCTGTTTGATGGACTTAAAGTCCAGATAAATATGTTCAGAGGGTGAGGAGGGAGAAGGAACATGTGGATTTGCTGGCCATTTGCAGCTTACTTTGTAAGCTTGATAATAAATTTCTGCCAATTGGGTTCCCAGAGACTGAGAGGTGAGTGTTAGTCAGGGAAGAAAAAAAAAACAAACCAAAAACAAACACAAATCCCCACTCATAACGTGGCAGACAGACATAATTTCCTGCAGGTGGATACTCTTTCCTTTTCCTCTTTGCCCCCCTTAAGATCATATTTGCCCAGCTCCCGAGTTTTCATTCCTGTAACTGTCAGTAACCAGCCACTGGTAAATAGTTTTAGCACCATCCTATGCACACATTCAAGGCCTCTGTTTTTGCATGCGCGTACTCTACATCTTTGGGTCAGAGTCATAAATAGTTTGTTGTATTCAGCGTAAATACTTGTTACTACCATCTATTTCAAAACTATGGTTATACTGCACAACTACACAAAGCTAAGCAAAAATAAAACAAATTGGGCAACAGCCCAGAAAGCTCTGGCCAAGCCACAAGCAGTCCAGGCAAAGCGTGACAAGTCCTGAGAGCTGCAATGTTACCTTAATACAAAGCCTGTTAGCTGTAAATTGTGAAGGAATCACTATACTTACTTGGTTACAAAGATATGGATTTATGACTCAAATAAGCTACAATGACTTCTGCTGATACAGAACGAGAATGACAGCAACCGGTCAAGTTAACTTAATGAAGGAATATTTAATTAAAAGCTACACCAAGCACTACTTCCATTTGGCACCTAGTCTTTGTTCTACACCAGTGGCTCTTTTTGATCTCTGTGTCCCAAACAGTCTGGAGCATTAAAAGTATGGTAGCTAAAGAAACCACTTTAGCTCCAAAATGTATTTCACCACACACGCCTCTGAGAAATCCCTACAGAAACAAATGGAGAAACTGGAAGTTTGTAACAACAGCTTCATTGAATTAAGTGCATTGCAAAGGACTCTCAAGTACTAAAAATAAAAGCAAGCATGAGAAAAATCAGCTTGCATTCTTTTTTGCATCTTCTGAACAGGATGTGTGTCCTGCACCAGAATTCAAGGAATAACACTCCTCTCAGGGATCTCAGCATCACTGGATCACTGCTAGGAAAGCTGGTCTTCAGAAAGGATAACTGGAGGCTTCTTCTGCTGGCAAACACTTGGCCAGCTTCAAGGCACTAACACATTTGTCTCAAGAAGGTGTCAACAGATGCGTGCCTCTAGCAAGAACACCACAAACTATGTGCTTTGTTTGCTCTTCCTTTATAAATTGATAAAAGGTATTGTATGTTATCTTCCATTGCATTTCAAAGAGTCTGGCACCTCACCAGTGTCGTAGTTCATCCGGACCAGACTACGCAGTCTCTCTCTCACTCCCCCCACCCTCCGAGAGAATAGGGAGAGATAATTTAAGAGAAGAGAGATAATTTAAGAAAAACGACTCGAGGTTTGAGATAAGGACAGGGAGAAATCCTTACCATCATGGGCAAAAACAGACTGGACTTGGGGAAAACTATTCATTTATTACTACAACTAACAGGATAATGAGACAGAGAAACAAGAAAACCTCCTCCACCCCTCCCATTTCCCGAGCTTAACATTATCTACCTTCCCCCCGAGCGGCACAGGGGGGAAGAGGGAATGGGGGTCGCAGTCAGTCCATTTTGCGTTGTTTTACGCCGCTGCTTCACAGTTGGGGGAAGAACTCCTCACATCCCTCCCCTGCTCCAGTGTGGAGTCCCACCCATACGCCACAGTCCTTCATTAAACTGCTCCAGCGTAGGTTCTCTCTTCCACGGAGTGCAGTCTCTCCAGAACGGCTGTCCCAGCGGGCCCTCCATGGGCCACAGCCGCATTCAGGCATCCACCTCCCCCGGTGCGGGGTCTTTCACGGGCTCCAAGCTCCAAGTGGATCTCTGCTCCTCCGTGGACCTCCATGGGCTGCAGGGGGACAACCTGCTCCACCATGGTCATCACCACAGGCTGCAGGGGAATCTTGGCCAGCAGCCACATTACTCCTCCCCCTCCTTCTTCACTGACCTTGGTGTCTGCAGCTGTTTCTCTCGCAAGAAAAGTTCATTCTTCACAACAGGCTGGCAGAAGCCTCAAAAAGCCTCTCAGGATCTCTTCACCTTATTCATCCCATCTTCTCTCCTCTCCACCTCTTGCAGCCAGACCGGGCTGAGTCGGGCCCAGTCGGCCGCCTGGCAAGAGGCCAGAGGGTGAGGCCTGCAAGGCCTCGGAGGCCTGCGCCTCCCCCTCTGGGCCTCTGCCCTTGATCAGCTTCGTCACATCTTCTCTTCTCTCTTTTTTTTTCTGTTTTCCCCTTCTTAAATACGTTATCACAGAGGCGCTATCACGGGACATTCTGCTCCCAATTGGCTCGGCCTTGGCCAGCAGCGGGTCCGCCCTAGGCCCGGTCGAGTCCACTGAACAAAGGGGAGCGACTTCTAGCAATTTCCTACAGAAGCTGCCACCTTAGCCCCCCCTCACTAAGCAAAACCACAACAACCAGAAACACACATTGATCTCTGTATCAACATCACACAATTACCATGCAGGCAGAGAGCCTCCAGTACACCTGCCTCCATTCTTACTTAATGTGAAACCATGCACTGTATAAACATACCTGTTGTCCTGAAATATGGGATCTTTACCCGATATGCAAGGCCAATACACATACAGGGTTGAGACATTTCTTTATTTACAGGTCTGTGAAGAAAAGGGAGCTAGATGGTATTTGTAAGAGACCATGTTGGATGTTTGACAGAACATGCCATCACCACCGTAACAATGGAGCACCAGTTAAACCACAGGATTAGAGGCTTTCTGTTTTCTTGCGAACCTGTTAACCACAGGACTAGAGGCTTCCTGTTTTCTCGTGAACCTGAATGCAGAGCTGCTTCCGAGATATTTAGCCTTACCCCTGCGCATGCACCCAGACCCGAGGCCAGAAAAACAGAGGGGCCCAGAGACTGTGTTGGGCATGCGTACCACCATCAGGTGAGGGGTGTGGTTAAGCAAACCTGCTCTTGGAATATGCTAGGTGATTCTTGGAAGGACAATGAATATGCAATGAGATGACCCAAAGAAAGAACAGAAACGACCAACATCAAATAGAACTTTCTTCCACCGAGTGAACTGGACTGTTGGGATGCCGCAGCTCCGTGGTGGTAGCTATTGAAACTGAAGTTTTTTCCCCTCTTTCCTTTCTCTCTCTCTCTCTTGCATTTGCAAACTTGTTGGGCAAATAAAGTTACCTGGCACTCAACTCCATTTTGAGTCTTAATTCTGTTCCTGAGAATACAAGCAAAACCTCACTCCAGTGTGTGACAAGGGCATAGCAGTATTCCACAACACTAGCTCTGCTGGACATGGAAATCACAACTATTTATTTTGTTACATGATTGGTAAAAACCTACCCAAGTTTACATTCATTGGTTAATAATTAACACCTTAATTTCCATTGGTTAATTATATTTAAATTAGCCTCTCTTGCTATCTAAACTAGCAGGCATGCTCCTTACAGGTGTGGGGTGCAAGTTGTCTTGGTCCTGAATTGAGTCAGTGGTTGTGATCTCCCCTTGCCACCTTTACCTTTACCCCAGTTACTGTTGAATCCTGCTGACTTCATGCCTTGTTGGGAGTCCAGTAGTCTTGTGACTTTATCGAGGCAAGATGTTTCTTTTGTTATCCTTTTAAGTTCTCTTTCAAGGGAAATGTGATCAACAAAGCATGCAGGTTAACCCAATACATTCATTTACTATTAGTTAGGCCTGTTTCCTGGCAGTGCTTTTCTGCACACAGCAGATGTGCTGCTGAGCAATGCTCTAGTGAGACTGATTTTTTTTTTATTTTACATTTTTGAATGAAAACAGCCAGTTATGAAAATCATGTCAACTGACAGCAAAATCTCTGCACTCAAAGCAAAAAACCTCTATTAATAAATCTCTAATAGAGCTTTTCAAATGTGATCAAAATATGTTTGTTTTCTTTTGGAAAGCTTTAATAAGCTGAAAGGATCTAAAAGAGATTAAGTGGTGTTGATTCACATTTTGTCTACATTAGCAAGGAAGTAAATACAACAGGAACAGTAAAATAGGGTCATCTTGAAGCTCTTCAGCTCCTCATTCCTTCCAGTTCAGGAGGTTTACTTCAAATCAGATCTCATTTGGCATGGTGTTGGAACAGCCTTCTCAGACAGGGTTAAAAACTTTTGAAAAGAAAACTGCAAAAGAATCAAATGTAAGCACATAATAATTATATTGCTACAATAGCAATAAACATAGTTTAAAATACATTTTAAACACATACACCCATGTATATATGCTTATGTAGAGAGGGGTTTTCCACTGTTGTGTAATAGGAACATCCAGGAACCCTGAGAAATCTGAGAGCTCTAAATTGTGAATGTATACAAGACAAAGATGATAACAGGGCTATCTGGAACCACACTTGGAAAAACATCTCACCGATGCAACATCTGAAAGACTTTTAGTCTGTATCTGAAGTAAACAAACATCTTGATTAGCAAGACTGTTGGCTACCTTGATGGGTAATCTACAGATAAACAGGATAAAGAGTTAAAGAAAAGATCAACCTCCCAGTGAAAAATCAACCAATCATTCTCATAACAGAGGTGGAAATGCCTCGACACATGAGGCTGCAAGAAATATCACTTGGATTCTTGTCTTCTTCAGAACTGGGTGTGCAGAACTCTGGGTCATCATCAGTATTGCTACATACATAGGTAGTGTCTTATTATTGTTGGAAGGAACAACTGCTGCAGAGAAGAATTTCTTATTTCTCCTTTTGGGCAATAAGGGGTATCACGCCTTGCCCATGTGTATCTCAGCCTGGCAGTGAAGCAAGAAGCCACTAGTCCTGTACGGATCCCAAGGGAGCCATTATCAACAAAACACTCCTCATTTCTGACTGGAATCATACCCCAGTTTATAGCCCTTCATCCTCAGCATTTTTACCTGAGCAAAATTATACTAGTATTCACATTCTCCACCAAGTTGTTGGCTAGGAAGAACAGGACAATTCAACAGTGTTACTGAGTGAGGAAAGAGACTGACCATTATTATTTTAATAGTTTATGTAGACTATAACATGTAAGCACAATGACTCAAGGACAATAGCAGATGCAATTATGTCTTGGCATTATTACAGTATCATTATTTCATAAATATCTTGTAGTTCAAGTGAGATAACTATGTGATACCTACAAGATATCTATGATAACAAGAACAGATAACTAACAATTTATGAGATAGCTATAATAAAGGCAGTACATACCTATAACAAAAATAAGAAAAAGACAAAGAAAACAAGTTGAAGACAGTTATATATCATTTATATAGGTTTCCTCAAGTGGCATAATTGCACTGGCAGAATTCCTCTTTTCTTGGTATAGTTGAGGGTCATTAGTTTCTGCCAATACAGTTATGTCACTAAAAAATAAATAAAAGCACCCTTGTGATGATCACTGCTACAGGGTAAAATAAGTTAATGTAGGCCTGGCCTTAGGTCTTATCTTTGCAACATAGTTAGCTGACAACAACTATGTCCATGAGTTTGTGAGAACTGTAATAGAAAGGCTAAGATTGGTGTGAATGGGAACGGGCACCCACCGTGGAAAAGGGCCTGTGTTAATAGCACCCAACTATCAGGTTATCAAGCACATCCAGTTTCACAGAACACTGAGACCTAAAGGTAAAGAACTGTGATGAGATAGAAACGGGATGGAAACATATTGATCACTGTAAGATCCACTGTAAGATTACACTGTAAGGGGTAATGATAGAGGGAGGTAGATTCAGGCTGAATATAAGGAAAGAAATTTTTTACACTGAGGGTAGTGGAACACTGGAGCAGGTTGCCCAGAGAGGTGGTAGATGCCCCATCCCTGGAAACATTCAAGGCCAGATTGGACAGGGCTCTGGGCAATCTAATCTAGCTGAAGATGTCCCAGCTCCTTGCAGGGGGGTTGGACTAGATGACCTTTAAAGGTATTTTCCAACCCAAACCATTCTATGATTCTATGATATTAAGGTAAAAAAACTAAAACAAATTAGGGAAGAGACAAAGAAACAATAAGAGAGCACAAAGACTCTTTTTATTTCCTTTTTTGGAATACAAGTCATCTTTAACACATTACACAAAACATTAATATTAGAGTAGCCGTAACACTTTGCCATGGCTTACCATATTTCTCAAGTCTTTGTAATAATTTAATAATCAACTTTCTCAGAGATGAATCACCTAATTGTACTTCTCTGACCTTTTTCACTGAAATCCCATTGCAAGCTGATCTCTTATCGGGGGCTGGGTTAGTTCCTGTGATAGTCAAGATATCAATACATCAACATCAATTTTTTAAGCTCTTGTTGGGCTAGCAAACCATATTACTGTTCTGTACTATATTGGTGTGCCAGAGTGACATTTCAAAAAGATACCCATATTGATTTCTATTGTGGATGGAAAAGGAATAGGAGTATATCAGGTCTGTAAAATGTTCATAACAGTTCTAAGTCCTCACATCCATATTTCTGATTTGCTCTTTAGATCACTGTCTTAACCCAGTTTTGTTAACTGGGTTAACAGTTGACTTAAATATCTTTGAATGTGTTATCCTTTGCTGTATTCATGCTAAACTGCACAAAAACTGTAGCTTCAGTGTTTTCCCTTTGTGTTTATCCGTACAAAGGAATTACACTGCTAATAGAACTGACCTGCTCTCAGGCTTGCGCTGCATCTTCCCTCCTGCCATCCAGGGCTGTGACCTGAACACCGATGTGCAGTGCCAGCCAAGGGAGGACAACTGCAGGCAACAAACCAAATACGCATCTTTTTATAGACAGGTCTACAACAATAAAAGAAGAAAATGTAAATAATTTTGGAGTGCAAGAGAAGAGGGAAGTGTTTGGAGGCTGAAGCAATACAGTTAAAAAAAACCTATATTTTGTCAGTGAGAGATGTCTATGGCTTCTGTCACAGCATTCATGCTACATGAAACTACTTTTGTTACCAGTCTTTTAAAAGGCTGATACATGGCAATATATTTCACTATATATTATAATCGTAATTGATAAACTAATTGAACTAGAGTATTTTAAACAAGGCATCTCTCTTCTGGAGATCAGCTCATAGCTGAGACGACCTCACTCAAACTGAAGAACTTACTCCTTAGCCCCAGATTAATTAGAAAAAGGCTGCGTTCGCAACATCCAGTAAAAAATAAGTAAATAAGTTAAGCAAGAAGTCTTTTATGACTTCATTAGGTCAAGTACATTCTGTATTTTTCTTAATTTCCGGAAGAAGGTAAAATATTAACATTTGTATATTAGTTATTAAATAGTTATTTCTCCGTTACCTTGATCTCTCTTGGTTGCCAGCTCACTCCAAAGGATGTCAGAGAACCAGAGCTAAGAACATGTGCTCTAGAATAAAACCTTTCAGTCCTGAGCTGCAGGAATAGAGAGCAGATACGCTCAGAAGAGCAATGCATGAAAGGAAAATGTCAGGCTGCAATTTAACTGAAAGAAACAATCTCATCAGAAATGTGGCTGATAAAGCAAAATTTTTAAAATCCCTCTTAGCAGTTCCAGAAAGAGATTATGAGCATGCTTACTAAATGGGTGTGTGTTTGGTTTGGTGTTGTTTTTTCTTCTGGATACAGCAGGCTTGGCAAAGTAGTGTCCAAGAATCTCTCACAATTTACTACACATGAGAAGGCAGTAGACTGGTTTAATCACCTGGAACTGGGTTTTACTTAAGCACCAATTGTTACATTTTGCTATTATTAGGGGGGAGGTGGGGAAACTTGTGTGGGAACTGAACCTTGAAAAGACTTCAACTTTCTGTACACAAGAAAGGAAGAGACAAAGGTTGCTGCAGGGGCACCTGTTTGATCCTGTTTATGCCATTAGAAGGCTAGAGTTGACCACCGTTCTTGGAATCTTGTTAGAGGGCAGTGAAAGAAGTAAGCTCTGTCAAATGTGTGTTTGAGATCTTTAAAGAAGGTTATCAAGGAGAGGAATTAAAAACATGTTTCATAGGAGCACATGAGCATTATAAGTAAGGATAGCTAGGACATTAGCTTGCCTATCTACATTAGACTATTAAAAATAGGCTTGCTGGCAAGCAATACAGGACTAACGCTCTGATGTCCACCTGGTTCACTTCACTACAGTGACTGGAAGCTATCTTACATCCATGTAAAGCAGAAGGCTCAAAAATAGGAGTACTTAATGGGTTAACAGAAAAAAAAAAAAACCCTTACATTTACAGTATAATGGTAAATCTCAGCTACTCAGTGTAAATGTTGGTACAGCTACTCAGGAAACGGGCTGTGAAAAGCATTGGTGTACTCTTTTAATGCAAGACATACAGATGAGTTTTGGGTTTATTTGTCACTCTGTCCACAAGTATGTTTCTTTTATTTTGAGAGATTAACTGTGAGGTGGAGATGTTGTCCAAAAAAGACGGGTTAGTCACTCAGTGTGCAATGAGTCAATAATCACATACTCAGGAGAGACATCATGGTCATTGTGACCCTGCCAGAATTACCTTTCCCCTAGTTTCTTCAGTGGTTTGACACCATATGCAAAGCATCCTCAAAACTTTCTGATTAAATGTCCTTCTCAAGGTTTAATTGGTCGGATGTCCTTGGCTAAAGTATACAGATTGTTTATTCTTCTGATTAAAGATGATTAAGTGTCCTCTGCTTGTTAGCTTATCATATACAAAGAACATCTTGACCTAATTAATATTAGCTAAGTTTCAGAGTTAGTCTTCAATAGAGACATCTGGAAAGAAGATATTGTTCTTAATTTCTCGTTAAGAATAAAGAAAATATTCAAACCATATTACTACTAAAATTCTATCCGTTCATGTGGAAATGTTTCATTGCAGTAATTTTTTTCATACTATATTGTTTCCTTAATTTCAGACCTGTAGTTTCCTTAGTACTTCCACACCTAAATACTTGATAATACTTATGGAATATTCTGAATTAATACATAAAGGACATTATTTCCTTATATTTTTTTTTCTTGCTTTGTCTTTAAAAAGATACCCTAGAAGACAGTCCACTTTTTAATTCGTAAGATGGATGTTCTTAAAGAATGCCTCCATGTATGTAATTCATTTATTGGCCTACCAGTTTACGTACCCAAAGACCTGCTTTTTCATAGAGTTGGAAGATAAAGAAGATATGCCTAGTAGGTGCCTCAAATCACAGCAAACAGCTGCAATTATTGACTCATTGCACACCGAGTGACTAATCCGTCTTTTTTGGACAACATCTCCACCTCACAGTTAATCTCTCAAAATAATAGAAACATACTTGTGGACAGAGTGAAAAACAAACCCAAAATTACAGCAAACAGATGTAATTGGTGCATTATCCTGGTGCTTAACACACTCATTTACTGATTCCCCCAAATTGAACAACACATTGGCCAAATGTTCCTCTTTTCAGTGGGAAAGGAAGCATTTTGATGGACACTTCTCACTCTCTGTAAGGGAGATCCTTTTCTTTTTATAATTGTTAGTGTCCTACTACCTACGTGCAAACTTCTGTGTTCAAATACACAGTTATTACATGATCAGTGCTAAGTTTCTGTATGTAGCACTGATCATGAGACCATAGTAGAAAAATTAGTCATAAGTGAAGCTTAGTGTTCTATACCAAGAGCTCCACACCCACCAAGAAGTCAAGGTTTAACATCAGCAAAGCAAAAGTTTAGAAATTCACAGTATACAAGTGTAAGTGGTAAGTCAATATGCCAACCTGACTTTCCGAAAGGCTAAGCAAGATTTTAGTGATGTTTAGATTAGAAGAACAAGCCACTTCCCTCCTTTTACATTTACAAATGCAGAAATAATCACTGTAAGGATAAATCAGTGTCCTACAACCACCACTGCAGAAATCTGCTACCCAGTTGACAAAAGCAATTAACAAATACTGCAAGGAAAACAGCCAAACACAGCAAGGTAAAACAAGGTTGTCCTAAATCTTTTCATTCATTTTTTTAAAGGCAGAGGTTTAATATGTTGTCCTTGGTCGGTCAGGCCTCTACCCACCAGGTCATCACCCTTGGCATCACGGGGCCTCTCTGTGGGATACAGGCAATCTGGCTGCTCCGTGGCAGGAGCATCTGCCACACTATCACCCAGGCTCTCAGCACGGAAGACAACTGAACAGAGAATATTTTGGAGGACTCCTCAGTGCCCCCATGCTGAGGTTCAATTAGTATTTCTGTCTTGTAAACATATGACAATTGTCTCCCCTAAACAATTCAGATGATTCAATCAGGATAGTATAAATTCTAGTCCAATTGCTCATCATTCTAGACAACAAGGGAGGCCAAGTGTCCAAGCTCCGCTGCGAAAGGCTGTAGGGGCAGGAGGGGAACCTGGTTTTGCCCATTTGCCATTTACTACATTGGATTTATTGAATTGGAAGCTGTGTGTTCAATAGCCATCCCCAGAAGAAAGAAACAATTGTGAGGGTTTCTAGGAATGAGAAAGTTCTGCCAGATTTGGATTTCAAATTTTGAGCTAATGGCAAAATCCCCTCCGTGAAGCAACAAAAGGGTCAGAAAATGCATTGGAACGGACTGCTGAGTGTCAGTAGGGATTTGATGATACTAAAAAAGCCCTAATGTCAGCCCCGGCGCTGTCATTTTCCCAGCCAAATATGGAAAAACCCCTCCAACTTTTCACACATCGGTGAAGCAGGGTAGCTGCAGGAGTGATGACACAGATGTTGGGAAGCTGGAAAAGACCAGTAGCCTATTTTTCTAAACAACTGGATGAAAGTAGTAAAGGATGGTCAACATGCCTGAGAGTGGTGGCAGCTATAGCATCACTGGTCCAGGAAGCAAGAAAAGCTGAAATACAAGACATGAGAAGATGGATAGTGGAGGACTCCCAATGAGCAAATTCTAATAACCAAAGCGATAACAACAACTAATGACTTACATGAAAGAACACACTTTGGTGCAGATCCCACGATTAATAGCATAAGACGCTTTGCAATAGTGTTGAAAATCAACTCTGAAACTTAGCTAATATTAATTAAGTAAAAATGTTCTTTGTATATGATAAGTTAACATGTAGAGGACACTTCATCTCTAATCAGAAGAGCAAACAGTCTGTAGACTTTAACCAAGGACATCTGACCAATTAAACCTTGAGGAGGACATTTAATCAGAATGTTTTGAGGATGCTTTGTGTATGGTGTCAAACTACTGAAGAAACTAGGGGAAAGGTAATTCTGGCAGGGGTCACCACAATCACCAACTCCCAGACCCTCTACCCAAACCACCGACTCAAAAGAAATAGGCAGAGTAACAGGACTGAGCATGCGTACTAATTTACATGCCAGGTGAGAAGACTCTAACCAATCATTTAATAGAATAATAATGCATATATATTAGAATGGTAATATGTTAAAGTTTTGTGTATAAAGACACTGCAGAGAGTCCCGTTTGGCGTGCTTGATTTGTGGGAGACTACCGAGCACCCAAGCTTGCGCAAATCTGAAATAAACGAGCAATGTTTCTCCTGATTGTGTGATTATTGGCTCATTGCACACTGGGTGATGAATCCATCTGTTTTGAACAACAATAGGACCCAAGATGCCAGTCATTGCTGATCAGGCAGTGCAAAAATGCTCTGTCTGCTGTGCAAATAACCCCCAAATCCAACTGAAACCACCACCAGGAGAAACAAAGAAAGGCATGAAGTCAAGAGAATACTGGCAAATAGACTTTTCAGAATTACCAAGAAACTCACTCTACCAACACTTATTAGCAATAATGGACACTTTTACTTGATGGCGAGAAGCCTTTCCTTATTGAGCCAATAAAGCTAGGGAAGCTGTAAAAAAAAATCTTGCTTAAGGAAATGATTCTTCTGTTTGGAATTCTGAAGGACTTCAGAAAATGGCCTTTTTGAAAAATGTAATAAATGTACTAAATTTGACTAACACATTTAGCCACATGTACAACTGGGGCAATAACACTAGACATATGGATAAAGATATGATGAGGCTAAAGCTCAAAGGCACATTTCCAGCAGAAAAATACATGAAGTTTGTAAATTGTTCGGGAAGTGTGAAAACTTCACACATTCTTTGCCCACAAAGTGTAATGCAATAGAGGAATGATCTTTTACATATTTGAATACCAAATTGCCCGTAGTGTGGTTCCTACTATGTGGTCATAAAGCCTATACCTATACCACAACAAATGTCACAGGTGGCCCTCTGTACGAGGGTTAACTACACTTATGCAGGTTAACTACACTTATGCCTTCCAAAGAAGATTTAACTGATGGATCAAAGAAAGAAACTTGCAGAAAGAGAAGAGAAGCAATGCAGCTCTCTCCAAACTGTAAATCCAAAGTAACTTTTTAGTCCAGGAGCAATGGGCTTGGCTGCCTTCCTTACACCAGGGGTAGCCATGAATTATCACCTAGTTAAGTGTTGCACAATGGCAAAAAGTATAAATTTTACTTCACGAGCATTAGCAGCCTTAAGTGAGGAAATAGCCCAGCTATGGGAGGCTACCCTCAAGAAGAGGGCAGCCATAGATTACCTTCTGTTGAGACATAACCGTGGATGTGAGGAATTCAAAGGGATATGCTGTTTTAATTTATCAGATAATTTGCAGCTGCTTGAGGAAAGGATTGGACAGTTACACACACAATATTGGGAAACTAAAACCACTGGGATCGTTACTGAATTTCAAGTGGTTAAAACAATTGTTTGTGTTGATTACATTTTTTGCTTGCCACAATGATAGTGTGCTGCTGTACGTTACAATGCCTTTTTTTTTTTTTAATGCAAAAACCTATGTCGTAGTCCCCAACCAATCATGATGGTGAGAAGTGATAATACAGAATATTTTTTGAAGTTAGCAAGTATGAAAGGAGGTGAGAACTATGGGACCTCTGAGTAAGGAGGAAATTGTCTCCCTCAGAGTGAAGAATTACAGCAAGATAACACAGGAATGACAAGAATGAGCTGGTATCAACAACGATGAGTCACTTCCAGACCAGGGGGACAGGAAATAAGGGGGGAAGGTTGCCCAAGGGTAACCTAAAGCTAATCAGCATGATAAAAATCAGACTCTTAGGGAAACCTTACATGTTAATATCAGACCACCTTTGTGTAACAAACTAGCCACTAAGTGGGACCGTGCAGAAGTGCACCAGTGAGGTAACTAAAAGCTGACCAATGAACAAGTCTTGTACAACTTCTCCTTTGTTGTAACCTGTATAAAAGTCTATGATCTCTCCAAAGGGGTGTGCAAGTTTTGCATATTATCACCTCGCACCCCTTTCGTACAGAACTGCATTAAAGGTTAGAAAGTGGATCTCGACTCTGCATGCTCCTTGGCTCTGGCACACTGGGCACAAACCTACTGCCAGATTTAGGGACAACAGCTGCATAATCTTTCTTTCAGAACATAACAGTGTGATCAAATAAAGTCCTTCTCAGCCAGAGAAAGAGGCTGAGCCCTGAAGAATCCAACCCTGATCTTACAGTGAACTCAACATATTAGGAGATGGATTCTTGACACTAAATCACTTCTGTGTGCTCATACGATAAAGTTCAGACACAATCAGTAAAACTAATAGCTCTTCCTCACATTACTAGGTGTCAGCTGTTTGATTCAAAGTGACCCAGCCGCTACAGAACACAACTGAAAAGCGACGCCCCATTTTCAACCATTATGACTATATGTCATAACTGTTTAAAAGCAATCAAGATACTTAGAATAAAAGGACTAATTAAAACACCCAATAAACTCTGCTCTGCAACTCAATGATTACAGTTTTATGGATTAATCTTGCAAAACTTTTTTTTTTTCAGCAAAGGAGAATACATTTATTTTAATGGGTGAGTAAAATGTCTAACTTCACCTACTACTTTTATTGTGCTCACTGTAAGTGTCACATACATCCATTTAGAAACAGACTGGCTACCATTTCAAGTCCACTTTCCTAGATTAAGTTAAACACTTGAAGCTTTATTATGGAAGAGGAATGCACCTTACTTAAAAGACAGAAACAGTAATATGTTTTATTGAGGTAAAGCAAAATTCGATGGCAAGGTTTGACTTATAAATCACTGCATGGAGGAAAGATACAGAGACTAATTGAGCTAGAATGGCTAATACAGGGACCAGAGGCCTGAAGAGTAAAGAGGATCCTCCCATTGAGTCACAGGGTTCAGAATGGATCCCCTTGCTTTCTAAACTCCTTTTTGGAGCCTAGGTGCAGCTGGATCCAATCTTAGTCTCAGACTTGGTCAATGGTTCATGTCTAATGAATTACTCATACAATGTTTGT
Source organism: Tetrax tetrax (assembly GCA_009806455.1). NCBI lineage: Eukaryota > Metazoa > Chordata > Aves > Otidiformes > Otididae > Tetrax > Tetrax tetrax. Next base: position 180,705 of record WHYT01016541.1, read on the forward strand.
AACACCTGAGTAGCTACATAGATTAGTAATGCTTCATAGTATTAATTCAGCATGTCATCAGTCATTTTACAAGGATCTGTCGCAGGTAAGGGATAGTCACTTCAAGGAGTAACCTTGAGAGGCATCCTTGCTCAAGGCCATGCAGCCTGCTGCTTCAGCAAGGAGAGCTCAAAGCTTTCCACAGCCGGTCCATATTTATAGAGCAAAGTACTTGGCTGCTAGTCAATAGTCTAGACAAGACAGATGTCTTGTTTTAGCTTCCATATCTTGTCCTGTACTTTTGGTTATCTTGTACGTTTAGGTTTTAATACCACTTTTTGAAATATTTTTCCAAACATCGTCACTCACTTGTATGTGAGTCAGGATGTTCCAGCTCGCAAGTTCACCCCAAGGGCATGAGGCCTGTTGCTTCTTGGACAGCCTGAACAGCTAGGAGTCAAATGCATCTGTCACATTCTCCCATTGCTGCGAGGTAAACCTGAGAATATACAAGTATAGTATATTAATGCTCTTGTAACTTAATACAAGTAAAATCAATATTTCTGCTAATTTGGAGACCAAGCATTTTAACAGGTAATGTGGCTTTGCATGAGACAAAACCGGGCAGCAGATAATGCAAAGTGTGAGGAAGTCTGTGGGTGGTTCTAAGTCGTAAGACTAGACTTTTCTAAAATTAGGTTGGCTGAATCTATTCTAAAGTAGTAGCCGCCTTTTTCCATTCTGTTTTGTTTTGTGGTTAGTTTTTTGTAAGCTACATTTAGTTCTTTTTTTTTTTTCCTCACACCAAAGAGGAAGGCACTTGAAATGGATTCTTCTCATAGCAGTTTCACTATTGTATGACTGTGTAGTTAACATGAAGTTTCTCCTGATTTAAGCTAAAATAGATAAGACTAGTTCCTACAGATCTCATAGATGTTGAAGCAGCCAAAAGCATCTCTTCTGACTTCCGTCCTCAGATTTCCAGCATCTACGGTTTCTTCTCATGACATACTCTAGTGTTGTCTCCTACCTGGTGTAGAATATAAATGATTTTTGACAAGCACGTCCCAACACTTTTTCCTACATCAATCAACTGATAGAGTTGGCTCCAAGTTAATGAATAATGTGTTCCAATTGTAACCACTATGTCCTGCATAGCAATGTAATCCTTGTGTGAAAATGTAAACTAACCTTGACAGAAGGAACAGCAGAGTCATAAAATTTAACATAACTAAGTACTTTCAGCAGACACTAGCTGAAACCAAGATAAGGGGGCTTAAGGAATTTACAGGCAGTGGTGAGCCCAGACAAAACTCTATATGGAAGAGGGACTCAGAGTTCAACTAGAACTGCCTAGTTCAACTAGGAAGAGTGTTTACTTCATCCCTCAACCACCAGAGGACTCAAAGACCACCAGCAAGAACCCCTGCACATGTGAAGATGAACATTTGCATATATTAATGAGTTCCAGGAAATCTGTTGAATATGTATGATTTTGCAACATATATTTTCTGTTCGTTGGAGCACTCGTGGTGCAGCGATTCCCAGTGCCGCCCAGCAATGCTAATAAAGAATATCTGCTAAACAGTTATATTGATTTCTCCAACTCACTCCAACAGGTCCATGTCCTTATGCTGGGGGCTCCAGTGCTGGATGCAGTACTCCAGGTGGGGTCTCAAGAGAGCAGAATAGCGGGAGTATCACCTCCCTCGACCTGCTGGCCACACTTCTTTTGATGCAGCCCAGGATGCAGTTGGCTCCAACATGCCCTTTTCTAGGAGATGTTTATTTTGCATACAACATGAGCAGCATTCTCTTGCTTGTGTTTGAGACTTGCAAACCACCCATAAGATCTACATTTGCATCACAAATAGTTTCTTAACTGCTAACTCTGGTCACTCACAAACACTTGAGCAGCAGGAGCATCTTGTTCAGCTTAAGTTAACCTGCTTCATAAAACCACCACAAGCACTTACATATCGTGGCAAAATTAGAAAGCATCTAGGCATGTGTGGATGAGAGTTTAGCACACAACTTTGTTTATTCCTCGGCACTGAGAGCTTATGTCCACCAGCTGAGCCCATGACCCAAGCCCCTTCCTGTAGCCAGGGAGAAGAATGTCTGGTGGAGCTGACCCCCTTACAATCTCCTGGTGATAGGCACTGCAGCCCCAGCATTCCCATCACTGCACAGAGGGGATGAGATAAATGCCAACCAGCTTCAAGCCCTCACTGGACACCACAAATCTTCTAATGTTCATAGATGTTCATCTTTCCATGTGACCCTTCCTCACCTCTGTCCCATTTATACATAGTTTTGCTTTGAATCTGTTCTTTTTACATTACAGACAATTACATTGTTATTTCAGTGGTAAAGCCTTATTTCCTACCTCCTTGTTATAATTCACAAGATTTGAGTGGTTGTACAAATCAACCCCCAATAGATGGGTTCAAATAAAATCTAAACCTCTACAATGCAGACCACCCCTGAGATAATGATAGTTGTCGTCTTACATACTGTCATGTCAAGAGACAAAACAAACAATGGGCTTGGGAATTAGTGGGTACTAATGGAAATTAAGGTAATTATTTATTCCTACCTAGACAAAGCAATTGAGCACTTCTAGCTATTTTTTGTGAATTAACCTAACATATATGTTCAAGGGAGGTGGACCATTTTAAGTGAGGGCTACACATCAGAGGTCAAACACCTGTAAAATAACAGGAAACAAGGGGAGATGGAAAGTGTCTGTTAATTAAGATGTACAAGGGTGATAAGTGTTGATTGGACCGTTTTAAGGTGATTACGCAAAATACAGCATGTGTGCAGGACCACTGGGGTGAGCACAAAACTGCAGAAAGGAGTGTAAGTGCAGCACACCTCCCAAGTAGCACTGGGAAAATGAGTGAAAAGGAAGCAAGAGAGAAAAGCTGCTCCAGGAGCATCAGCTTCACCTCCTCTGAAACATTTTGCCACAGTGGCATCACTCGCTGCCTCAGGGTGGCTGATCAGCTTCTGCTCCAGCAAAGTATTTGCTCAGTCTTCTTGAGCCCTGCCCAAGATCCATCCCAGTGCCACACTTCTCTAGCATGCTGCTGGTCTCATCCCAGCACCCTCTCCAGGCCAGCCTCAGCTCTTTGAATCCCTGAACTATTTTTGCCCTGACTTCACACCTAAACTCCTAACACTGTAGGCAACCCAGGGTTAACCCAGCTCGTTAGTGCCTGGTTTCTTACTGTTCACTATGTACTAGTCAATTATATTGGCACAAATCCTTCTACATAAAGCTGCTTTAACTAAGTAAACTTGCAAAGCAAGCACAGACTGTACCCTTAGTCTAAGGGAAGCTTACAGGTACACATGGCTTAAAATCCATAATACTAAACAATCAGAACTTTCAAACTGCAGGCTTCTACACAAGGTTTAAAAACCCGCAGAAACTTGAGTCCCAGTAGCTCTATACTGGGATTGCAAACAAAATATTATTTATTGAGTGCACCCTCAGTAAGTTCGCAGATGACACCAAATTGGCTGGGAGTGTGGATCTGCCTGGGGGTAGCGAGGCCCTGCAGAGGGATCTGGACAGGCTGGAGAGCTGGGCTGAAGCCAATGGGATGAGGTTCAACAAGACCAAATGCCGAGTCCTGCACTTCAGCCACAACAACCCCAGGCAGCGCTAAAGGCTTGGGGCGGAGTGGCTGGAGGACTGTGTGGAGGAAACGGACCTGGGGGTCCTGATTGATGCTCGGCTGAGCATGAGCCGACAGTGTGCCCGGGTGGCCAAGAAGGCCAACGGCATCCTGGCTTGCATCAAAAACAGTGTGGCCAGCAGGAACAGGGAGGTAATTGTCCCCCTGTACTCGGCACTGGTGAGGCCGCACCTCGAGTACTGTGTTCAGTTTTGGGCCCCTCACTGCAAGAAAGACATTGAGGCCCTGGAACGTGTTCAGAGGAGGGCTACGAAGCTGGTGAGGGGTCTGGAGCACAGGCCTTATGAGGAGCGGCTGAGGGAGCTGGGATTGTTCAGTCTGGAGAAGAGGAGGCTCAGGGGAGACCTTATAGCTCTCTATAACTTCCTGAAGGGAGGCTGTGGTGAGCTAGGGGTCGGCCTTTTCTCTCGTGTAGACAGTGACAGAACTAGAGGCAATGGTTTCAAGCTGCGCCAGGGGAGATTCAGGCTGGACATTAGGAAATATTACTTCTCGGAAAGGGTAGTCAGGCACTGGAATGCACTGCCCAGGGAGGTGGTGGAGTCACCGACCATGGGGGTGTTCAAGAAACGTTTGGATGTTGTGTTGAGGGATATGATTTAGCTGAGAAGTATTGGTGATGGTTGGACTGGATGATCTTTTAGGTCTTTTCCAATCATGATAATTCTGTGATTCTGTGATTCTGTGATTCAATCTGATTGCAAATTCTTGCCAGCATACTGAGTGAGTCTCCTAAGTGAAATCTTCTAGCCAGCCCTATGTAGAAGCTTGTCAATCTGCAAACCTTTCCTTTAAAGCCCTAGGCCTCTGGTAAAGCATCTCAGATACTTGCTAGTCAGCAAACTGTTTGTACTCACCCTTCCTGATTCTGAGCTTCTGCCTCCAGGCATCCAAATCTGCCTCCAACTTAGATCTTGCCAATCTTGTGCATTTTAGCTAACACATTCTTGCTTCACTGTCTCATCTTACAGGAGCCTCCTGCCATTTATCAACACCTATCAATCTCTTACAGGCTTATTCCATTTACAATTCGCAGCTGAGCATTTTTTGTGATGCAGATAGCTTCTGGAGAACAGATAGACTCCCCAGTGACTAGTCATCCAAACCAAATTCCACACTAACCAAAGAGAAATACACACAACACAGCCTGCCTTCAGCACTTATCTTCCACCTCAAATTCCGTATCATCACGCTTTCCTTCTCCACATTTGCTCCTAGTGTGAACTAATGAGGTCCTCATATGCTCACTGACATAGTTCTGCCTACTTTGTCTCTCCGTATAAGACCAGTTCTGAAATTGCTGGAGAGAAAGAAGAGGAAACATTATTTTTACTTTACCCACTATAGAATTGACTGTACCCCAGCATAGCTTGTGTTCTCCTGCACAAATACCACCTCAGCTCCAGCTCTGAAAGTGGGGCTGTACAAACCATCCTCCCCTTACCTGCCCATTATCTGTAATTTGAGCCCACCATCACTCAAATCAGGAGATTAGTGTATTAATACCTTACAGTTGTTCTTTGAAGGGACAAAAGCAGGACACAAGGTCTACTTTCTCACTGACATGCATCAAGTCCAGTTTCAAGTGACAGCAGAGTCCACTGATCAGGCACAAGTTACACTGGCTAACAACTTGAGACTGTGTCCTGAGAGAAACACTATGCTTGTGAGCATGGAAAGAGGATCTTTAAGTCATAGAGGCTAATGAACCAGAAAGCAGGAACAGTTAGTGACTGTTGGGCAAAGAAACCTTCTGGCACCAGAGATATGGCACATGCCAAACCCTTTAACTATCAGTAACTGGGTGTCAGTGCAAGCCAGTCTAACAGAGCTCACTGAGCAACAGATGTTCAAGAATTAAGTGCTTGATCACTTATGGGATACATTGCTGCCTTATTCTTTACTTAAGAAAACATCCAGGAACTGAGATGATTTATCAAAGACATTATCTAACGATTGTAAGCTATTAATACAGGAAATAAGTGTAACTAAACTCACAGTGAGACATGATGAAAAGGGAAGCTGCTTTTACTTTAAAAGTTATTTCACTTCTACTCATTCTGTTATACTTTAAGCACCAGCAATGTATGTATCAGTGTGGACTCACCAGGATCATCCATGTGTCACTCAGAGGACATAGAACAGCTACTGAGTGTTCTCTTCATCTCTTTGGCTCCTCTTGATTGACTCTGACAGGAGTTTTAGTTACTTTCTGGGCAGATCCTGTAGGAGTCTGCAGTAATTCTAGCAAGAGTAATTAATTGCCTCAGAACTTTACTGCCTTCAGCATCCTTAGGCCTTCAGTAAAGTTGCCGCCTATCATCTTTGTTTTCCTATTTTGTCAGGCCTACCCTGACAAAAAAAAATAAAAAAAAAATTAAAAAAAAGGAATATCATCAGGGGTATAGTTTGCTTTCATGTTGGTCTAGAGGGAAGAGAAAAAGTGCAACACAGCATGCTGTAAACTTGCTGCTGTCCTCCTGCTGCCAAACTGCGTATCAGGAAGCAGCAAGAGCAAGGTCATTCCTTAGGGAACAGGCACCCAGGAGCGATCCTACAACCAGGAGGTCACCGCCCTCACCAGCCAGGGCACAGGACCCAAGCAAGGCAAGCAGGCCAGACTTGGAGATGGCAGCCAAGTCCAACCAAGAATCCAGAGCATGAGACAATGTCATGGCAATGACACAGGTTCAGAGTTAAACCAGTCTACAAATTGAAGGCTGGTTCAAGGGGCTACATTGGCACCACTATAACTGAGCTGAAGACCCTCCAACACAGCTCAAGGAAGGAGTAAAGGCCCAGAGCTCAGCTTAAATAGAGTTCCTGAGCTCGTGCTGTGGGAAGGAGGTCTCAGGTGAGGCTGATCGTTAAGGCTTATTAATGTCCTCAGGGACCTGATGCTGCAGGTCTTCTGCTAATAAGTCATATGTGTCATAACCATGTTGGAGTGCAGGTCTTTGGGTGTGATACAAATAGCATGCTCCTTGGGGTTTACCAGTTGTATTGCTATTTGTCATCTCCCTAGTTAGCAACCAACACAAGGCATTCTTTTAACTGTTCCTATGTTGTTTTTCCTGCTGCTTTCATGTGCAAATGTTTCCATTCATAATCCATTCACAGTATTCTTAATACTTTTACTACAAATCTCTTGGTTAGGAAATCAAAGCAATAAACCTCTAAGTATGTTTAGCTTCTCTAAGTAAATGTAAAATGGAGTGTCTTCCAAAATCCCGATGAACTGTCGCTGTCTCAGTGGTAAATGCTTATTAGTCTAGTGGACTAATGCTATCCCTGTATCATTGTATATGGCAATACTAAAGAAGTAGGTACTTTTGGAAAGGACTTGACATTTTTAGGTTGCTGCCTTTCACTTTTTCTGTCATGTGACCTTTCCTGAAGCTTACAGGGAACTGTTAATCAATATTTTTCTTTTTCCAAAGGGAAAAGGCTTTATTATAGTTCTTGCTTTTTGAAATCACTTCCTAGCAGAGTGACACCTTTCTCAAAGCCCAAGTCATCAGTGTAGATCCAGTGGATGTAGTATAATCAGAACCAATGCAGTTTTGTCTGGACCAGAAAGAACATGGAGCTAAGAAGATATTAGAAGTGATAATGGATCAAATTATGACACTGGTACTAAGAGCAATTATAGGCTCATAGGAAGTAATTATGCATAGGGTGACCTGTTTGTGTTTTAAAAAAATAAAACTAACCTTCCTACTCCAACTAGTTCTTCAAGCACTGTCTTACAATGATGTTTCTAAGGATGGTGAGGATTGCCTTTCTGATTCATCAGGCCAACACAGCTGCAGCCATGTGACTTGCATTAATAAGAACTGTGACTCCATAGGAGCATCATACATGTTCTTTTCAAAATGAAATTATGCAGTGAGACCACTCTGCTTGCCCTCAAAGCACATAAATGAACATGTTAAACTGTCTGCACCACTCTGAAGAACTCAGGGTGGTTTTATATGGGATAGTCCAAGAAAAATCTGAATTTCCATAGGAAATTACAAATTCCTTAGTACATGCTATGGGCTAAAAGGCACTATGTAAGAAAAATACTGTAATATGTAGATAGTGAACAGTCAGAAGATCTTTCGTATAAAAAAACAGAAGCCATTCTGAAGGTTTCAAGCAGAGTGTGACAGACGATTAAGATGTAATCTGCAGTGTAATGAACGTCTGCCAGTTTTAAGTAAATAGTCAATTGAAAATCACTTTGGGATATCTAAATGCATCTTCTTTGCTACAAGGCTATTTAGCCAGATGTGCTTATCTGTGTGTCTTATTCTGAGACAGGAAAAGATTTAATCCTCTACAATGAGGTATTTAAGGCACCCTGTATACATGATGCATTAACTATGTTTGAAAACGGCAATTTCCCACACAGATATGTCTATATGGGTCCATCATTATGTCTGTCATTCTGAAGCTCTGCAGCTGTGCTGGAGTGGTGACAGCGCACCTCTCAAGACCTCTCATTCACTTATCAGACCCAGAAGAGGGAACTAAGACTGTAGCTGTTTTTAAGAATCCAGGTCATCACTGCGATCTTGCTCTCTTTCTCACCCTCACAGTCTTACTCTACTTGCTGGGTCCTCTGGCTAAAGATCTGCAGCCTAATGTAGAACATCTGCATTAGAAACCACAGCTGTTTCCTTCCTGCTCCTCCTTTTAATGGAAAGATTGACAGAAACCAAGCACTTGAAGGTGGGATGAGAAAACTAAGGGAAATATTGTGTGTTCCTGATCATTATTGCAAAACAAAAACTCTGCTGGTGCTTCCATAGTGCTAAAGTGGTGTCACCACTTTATGACCAAAAGATGATCATAAGAGTAGGAGAAAGCAGTCATGAGAGTCATGGGATATTTAGTAAGGCACTCCTGAATATAGAACGAGAAGGCTTCCAGGCAAATCGCAGACAGCACGTTCCGTTCTTGTTATGGTAATCACCCCTCAGTGCCTAACAAACAGCAGCACCAGGGTTCATGGATGCCTGCACAATAAATCCTTTCCTCATATGAAACAATGAATTGTGAGTGAGGATAGATATGGTTAGCTGTAGGATGCTGTCAAAATTTTGTTTGTCAAGTTAAAATTGCAGTTCTGAAACATGTCACTCGTCTGTCACTACCCCTAAGCATTTCCAAACTCAAACAGGCATTTCTTTATGATTAAGGCAGTGTCCCTTCTTTCCTTCCTCATTCTTAGGTCTTAGACAAGAGAAATGAGATGTACAAGTAGCTTTGTACATAGCATCATTTGTTTTGAGAAAGGAAAAACAAAGGAAATTTTGAATTGTTTACATGACTCTGCTGGACTTGTTCACGTAGAGGAGATATTTTTGGAAACATACTGTTGTATCTTCTTCTTCAACGCAGCATGCACATTCAAAATCATTGAAAATAAAGTCCTCACTGAGAGAATCCCATCATCTCTTGTGCCTGGAGAACCAAGCCATAATGCTATGTCACTAAGTGAAAAAATAAAAACCTGCTGACAAACAAGACACAGTAGAAAATATAAAATTGTTTTACTGATATTTAAACTGATCTGTCAACCTCCTTTTTTACAATTCAGTGACGCCCTGGCTCCTTAAGTTCTAAACATAGCTCTGAAGTGCAAGTGAAGTAAGATTTGGGATTACTCACTTTAACATACGTCCATCTGGTGTCATAACCTAATGGGAGTCAAATACATTTAAATCTTCCAGAATCATGACCTATGTCTTAAAAAATTAAATGTAGCAATGATTTTGGAAACCAGGTTTTGATTAAATAAATTTGATCTTACAAAAGCTAGAAACAAATCTCTGTGAGCAGTGGAGCAGGGAAGCCTGGTAGTTGTTGATAACTCTAGCAAACAAAATACTGACTTCCTCGTTCTCAGGAGGAGGAAACGGACACCAAACAACATGACTGACAAGTTCAATTAATTCAACAGATCAAGACTCCAGTATCTTAGGACCAACTGCTATGGAACCAAATATTGTTCTCCAGAGCACTTCAGCGTGCCGGACAGGACACTCTGGGAGCCCAATCTGCCAGAAACATGAACCTTAGGGGCAACACTGGGGGTCTTGCACACCTTAACAGGTTAGGAGAAATTGAGATCTTATTTATCGTAATTGTTTCAACACTTTAAATAGTTTATAGTAATTATGTGATTGAATGCTTAGGCTATTAGAGGCTCATACCGTATATGTTTGCATATTCACAATCTCTATCCTCCACTGGACAACACTATGTTTTACACTGGGGCAGGCGTAAAGTTCTTTCCAGATCTCAATAAAAAAATTAGCTCACAAGTATACATGATTAAATGCTATTTCTTGAATAATTAGAAACTAAGACTAATGGGTCAATCTTATGTCCTTTCTCGTACTGGGAAGCCAAAGTTGTGTCAGCATTTGAAACCTCTTCAAGGTGGCCATGGCATACTGTGCAGAATTCCCAGTTGTGGTGAGGTTCAGAGAACCTCACTGTGGTTGCACTGCTTTTAAAGGCTTTGACACTTTTTCTTCTAACACCCTGCTCCTTGATTGACATCCTTGGCATAGGCAGACTGCTGACACCCTGCCGCCTGACACCGTGCCCCTTGACCAACATCGGCAGTATAGGCAGGATGCTCCCTGCATTACCCACGTCCACATGAAGTACAATTCTCTTCAATCACACTGCCACTGATAGACCCATGGGACAGTGCGACTCTTATCCACATTCAAAAGGCATTTGAACAATTGGATGTGGTTTCCAGATGATCAGGATGTCAAGTGCCCTGGCAGTCAGCTGGAGCCATGGCATTACTTATGATCCCGTGTTTGCTGGTGGTGATTGGGTGAGTTGCTGTATGGGCACTTTGTTACTCATCTTTCTCGCTGCCTCAGTAAAGCTTTCTTTTATAATGTGTTGTCAGACTCCATTACTGTTCAGACCAGTCTTTTTTTTTCTCACAATACAACCATTAATCTGTTGTCCAATGAGTGAGAAATGTCCATGACAGGACAGGTCATATGTGTCAAAACATCAAACAGGACCACCTACACATCCTCTGGTAACATCTGTAAGCTAGCACAATAGGACACGGACTGGGGCCACTGTCAGTACAGGCACCAGCTGGGAAGGCCTAATCATAGTTACATATACATCAGGATCATTAACTCCTCATTACAATGTCTTCTGATATGGTTCCCACTATACACTATTTCACCTTTTTTTTGATCCTTCTAACACATTCTTCTGCCAGTTGTCAACCCAGCTCCTGCTTGGTTCTTGCTCCATAGTCCCGTTTTGTCATGACTTACTAGTCTCAGCCTCTCTTTACATTGTACTCAACTCTTGGCCAAGATTAGGCTATGGTGCTGCTCTCACTGCCATAAAAAATGCAGGCATTCCTACTATGATAGTACCAGCTGGCATATGATGGTCTAGGTGGATCCTTGCACAGGGTACAGAATAAAAATTTTATCTGCTGGAATGGATCACTAGACATGTTCTTCCTCTTCAACAGAGACTAGCTTTTTTAAAAATTACTGTTCCATCATGCATTCCAGTACCTTGTTTCCTGCCAACTTAATTCTCAGTCATGTTAATACTGAGCAATAGCAAGATTAAACACCATTGCTAATAAAATTTAATAGTTACAAAAATATTCCTTGGAAAGCACAGCTAAAAGAGGCTGTAAATAGCTGGTGCAGCCATTTCTGGGCTCTTGCTTCTAGATCTTCTGGGACCATTGTCAAAGGACCTCTGGAAATCCTTTTGGGAAGCCTTTGAAGAGCTTGAGGGTGCCAGCTGCCGTTGAGAACAGATAGCTATAGGAGGCCTTGACTTCTAGCGAGATCTAGCAGGGCTAAAGAGCTCTGTCAGCTGTCCTTGATCAAAAAAGCCTTGGAGTCTTTGTTCCAGCTGACACTGATTAGGGAGGGTCTGGCACCCTTTCAGCCTGTGCTCAGGAGAGGCCTATATAAGGGCTGAGCCTAAAATATGGATCTCTGAGTGCAGTTGGTACAGCAAGGGTTAGTGCCTTATCTTGTAACAGCATGTTTCCTCAGCAGCGGGGGGGATGTACTACAAGGCACTGTCCTCAGCAGCTGCTGGAAAAGCTTCCCCTATAAAGCCAGAGTTCTCAACCCAAACAGAGCTTCAGGAGGAGCGTGCTGGTCTGGAGCGGGGGAGATCCTCCTTTAGCCTAGTGGGAGATATGCAATTTTTGAGCTGTTCTATTAAGCAAAGGAGCAGCAGGAGGAGGTCAGCACACTATGTGTCATCAGACTGTGAAAGCAACAGACTGAATCTTCTCTGAGACCTTACAGCTTCAAGAAACCATGGAGGTAGGTACTGAAAGAGGAACAGGCTGAATCTATCAGAATGGGAAGTAGAGACTCCTAGAATAGTTAAAGCTGGAAGTTGGTGACTCCTGGTACTAGGTGGAAGGCTCATGCTCTGCTTGAAGACTTATAGCTACAAAATATGTTCAGTGCTATAATTGGAGAAAAGAGGCTGGGAGCTTTGCCGAGTGAAATATCTGAGTTGGCTGAGCCAGAACTACGCAGGAGCACCAGAAGGAAGCACTGAGGGTTAGTAGATGGTGACCCCCCTGCTGTAGGGAACAGGCCTGTCTGCTGACCTGCTGTCTGGGGGGGTTACTGCTTTCCAGTGGCTCTGACTTATGATATCATGGAGAGCCTGCAGAGGCTTCTCTGATTGTTTCTTCTGCTTTTTCATGTGGACATTAATTATATTGCCAGTGGAGACCTGGAAAGTATCCAATATAATACATATAGCTCTGGCATGATGGTCAAGGGTGTAAGGGCCCATCTAGTGTCTCCTCAGCCCTGCTGGTCAACAACCATGAGGCTTTTCTTTCAAAGAACACTGCATGCTCTGAGGACTGAATACTGCTTGGAAGAGTTGGGATCCACTGGCCTAAGAGGTGGGTGGAGCATCTTTGCCAACAGGATGGTCAAGCTGATAAGAAGAGCTTTACACTAGGGAATGATGGAAAAGAGGGGGTGACAAACAAGTGAGGAAGCGATGAATCAGGTTATCAAGCGAAGAGTGCAGGCTTGTGTGAACAGAGGGCACTCTATCATCAGTTACACGGGGCTGAAGTGGAGTCACCAAGTACGTGCAGACAGGACAGCACTGTAGGGAAGGCTTTCATACCCTTCTTAGGAAGTCAGGATGACTGAGTGTTTCTCTGAAGTGGTTGTCAAACAGGACCAATGAGAGAACTATGCAATTACAGGACTACAGTATCACTGAGATCATGGAGATATGGTGGGATAGCTCATATGATGGGAGTACTACAACAGATGGATATAGGCTTGCTAGGAAGGTGAGGAGGGGAAGTTGGTTTTTATGTGAGAGGGCAGTGGGATTGCATAGAGTCTCCTGCCTAGGGCCAGACAGTGAGCCAAATGAGTTTGACTCAGATTCATGGATAGACCAACAATGACAATGTGGTGCATGTCTGCTAAAGACAACTTCTTCAGGGTGGAGTTCTAAATAAGGCCTTCCTTAGGCAACTAGAGGCCTCATATTTGTGGGTCCTGGGCTTAACAGGGGATTTCAGCTACCCCAGTATAAGTTGCAGTGTGCAAGCCATCCAGTAGACTACTTAATGCTTTGACACCTTCTTAACACAGGAGATTGAGGAGCTGATGAGGAAAAGTGCTCTGCTGGTGGTGATCCTTACAAGCAAGCTGGAGTCACAGTCAGGGATGTGAAGGTTCAGACAGCCTTGAAAGGGAGTTCAGGATCATGAAAGGAGAAAAAGGCAAAAAAAACCAGGATCATGGTCCTGGACTTCAAAAAGCCAGACTGTAGCCTGTTCAGGGATCTACTGGAATTAATCCATTTCACATGATCCGGAAGAGAGGTCCAGGAGAGCTGATTGGTTTTGTGTCGTGTGTGTGTCCCCTGGAATCACTTCCTACAAGCTCAGGAATGGTCCATCCCAGTGTGCAGGAAAACCTGCAAAGGTGGCAAGAGGGCCTGCATGAATGAGAGGAGATCCATCCTGACTGAGCTTAAGCATGAACAAGAAGCTTACAAGATGTGGAAGCAAGGAGAGGTGACCCAGAAGGAATAGAGCCACTATCTGAGTGTGCAAGGATGGCAGTTAGGAAAGCCAAATCCATCTGGAGTTGTGTGTGAGTCAGCATGGATAGAACACAGGAACAACCACAAAACCACAGATGAAATTAAAAGTATATTTTTGTTACCTTGCCACCCAGAGGATCCCTGAAGCAGCACCCAGGCAGAGGCACACAAATGAGGATGCAGGGACTGCTGAGCTCGTTCTGTGCTGGAGGATCGCTGATCCTGCTGTCTTTGCCTGTTTATCAAGGATTTGCGCAGGCGTAGTTTAGCACTGTGCTTTGATCTCCCCTGTAGGAGGGCAGGAATCTCAAGCATGTCTGATAGGATGCCTCCAAGTCTATCATAGGTCTATGTTATCTGAACACAGGTGTTCTACTTGGCAAGCACATAAGGATAAACAACAACTAGTATACATGTATTTTTCCACATCTCAGCTGCTTGTGTGTGTTTATAACTCTCTTACCAATCCCTTAACCCACATTCCACCTCTTTGCTCAAGGGACCACTTCTGCTGGAGTTGGCAAAGCTGAAAGTATCTCTTTGGGCTTCCAGGGTAGTTTACAGAGGCACACAATTAACACATATAGAAAAAGGCATAAACATTTCCCTACATTAAGGCTTTGAATCAGCTGTCCCACCTATTCTGTCAGGGCATTAAACTACTCTGCTACCCAGGCACCACTGGTAGATTTTGTTTGATGCATTAATTCCTGGAGATAGAATCATAGAATGGCTAGAGTTGGAAGGGACCTTTAAAGGTCATCTAGTCCAACCCGCCTGCAAGGAGCAGGGACATCCCTGACAAGATCAGGTTGCTCAGAGCCTCATCCAACACAGCCTTGAATGTTTCCAGGGATGGGGCATCAACCACCTCTCTGGGCAACCTGTTCCAGTGCTCTACAACTGGCATTGTGAAAATTTTTTTTCTAATATCCAATCTAAATCTACCTCCCTCTAATTTAAACCCATTACCCCTCGTCCTATCACAAAGGCCCTACTGAACAGCCTCTCCCCATCTTTCCTGTAGGCCCCCTTGAGGTACTGGAAGACCGCTATCAGGTCTCCCCGGAGCCTCCTCTTCTCCAGGCTGAACAGCCCCAACTCTCTCAGCCTGTCCTCATAGGAGAGGTGCTCCAGCCCTCTGATCCGGTGTTGGCTGATACGTCAGTTATGTTGGAGTAACACATGCTTTCAAAATTGGACTGTCATTTATGGTGTCGGAAGAGGAGATAGCCCACTACCAATTGATTTTGTAATGTTCTTTTTCATACAGCTGTTAACCTCCAAATTCAAGGCAGCAATTGCCTTTGTCCAATTTAAACCTTGTGCTAGAACACATGCCAGGTGCTCTATATTTGCCACCAAATACATTGCCAAGGCATGTGCTTGTAGCACAAGACTACAAAGCACAATGAGACAACCTGTGATAAGGGAGGAAAACAGAAGTGTGATATGCTAACGCCAGTTTTCTCTATTTAGCAGCAACCAGATTTTTTCCCCTACCTAAAGCCCTAGTTCTGTTGCAAGATTTGTGATTGGAGCTGAAATAAATGGTAAAACCAGACAAATATCAGTTGAAAAATGCGTGCTTGAAACCACAAGGATCAAAATACTCCCTTGGATCCCTCCCTTGAGCCCTGGCCATGCTCTGGAAGGAACCCAACTTAGAGGACAACACTAGATCTTTCTGCACAAAGAAAAATGCGAGTCATCTTGACTTGCTGAGTTTGGTAATTGAGTATTACAAAAGCTGGACCTTCTTGCAGTGACTTTGGAGACCTCACCTACGAGTGGATGCACCGTGTAGGACCTCCCAATTGCCAGGACAGGTTCTCCAAATCCTTGCTGCAACTGGGGGAGTCATCTCCTTCCAGTAATGTGTACGCTGCTGCTCCTCCTTTAGCTAATTTGATGACCTGATATGGGGTAGTTGCCCATACAGATGGAAGAGCTATGGCTTGTGCTTTTTCAGATTGAATTTCAATTCAATATTGGGTTTGTGACATCAGTAACACCATTTCAGTGCTATCTTCTCTGGATAAGTCACATGTATTCTTTGAAGATACCTGAAATATAAGAATTTGAAAATCTGGTATCAACAGAGGATGTAAAATAAGAGAAGTTGAGGTACAGAACCATACAGCATCCTCAGGGGTTATTATATGAATCTTCACGTCTAGACTAATAGGTCACGCTTCCATGGTACAATGTGTTGGTGTGAACAATTCAATTTTACCTGTAGTTAATATTTTGGGAGATATACCATTTGGAAGAATTTAAATTCTTACCATGTTTCGTACTGGAGGTATTGTAATATGATTGTAGGGTGTTTGATTATGAATATTCCCTCCAATTAACAAAAAAAAAACCCAAAACCCTGCTGTAGTAAGATGTGAACTCCAATGTTGTAAAGTTTTATTACTGGCTAGCTTTTTAAATTGTTCTTTCAACATCCTGCTCATTGTTTCAATCAAGCCATTAGCTTGGGATGATAGGTAATGTGGAATATCCAATCTATCTCTAGCCCATGAGCTCAATCTTGGACGTTATGTCTGCTAAAATCTGTTCTTTGGTCACTTTGTGTTTGGTGAGGAGATCCATATTGATGAATGAGTTTTAATGCTTCAATTGTGCTATGTTGATTAGCATATTTGGTGGGTTTAGCAAAAAACCAGTCCTGACACTGTATCCATATAAATCACCACTCCCTTGACAGGGCCGCTCGGGAACTCAAAGCCCTCTGACCACATCTTCTCTTTCTCTGTGCCCTTAAACATAGCTGTGTACAAATGGTACGATTATGTGCGCATGCTTCATAGATATGTAATGGCAGAGGGGTTTGATTGTGAGCAACATCCCATGCATGTGCAACATGAGCTGACAGATGTCCACAAGCTACGTGCACATTCATAGTTTCAGCATGTACTTTGGCAGAGGTCATATCATCCACTTCCCTGTATTTTTGTGACTTGGGTGAACCATTTTTCTGATGAGCTGAGGCATGCGTTACTTTTAAAGGATACCTTTGTACATATTGCCAAATTTGTTGCTATGTATCTGCCCCCCATAAAAGATATTTTTGTACATGCCAATCCTCTTAGGCCCAGTGGGGCAACCACATTATGAGACTTTTGCATACAACCTGTCATGATAAGACATGATATTGTGTCAATATAGGACAGAGATAGGGGGTTACCTTGAACCCTTTTCGATTTGACCAGCCTGCCAGTTCCCCAAGAAAGATGAGACCCTTGTATCTGACCTGTCTGCCACACTCCATTTAAGGAGAAGGGGGGTTTCCTTGAACCCTTTGCAATTTAGCGAGCCTGTCATGCTTATGCTGACGGCATCACTGGGACAAATCCTTCTGGACAGCCCACAAGGTTGGAGAGTGGTTGTCTAACCTATTCAGGGACTCATCATGGGCAGTGACACTAAGACAGATCCCTTATATCCCCTACATCACTTGTTAAAATTTCCAGAAACTTATATTTATAGCTAAACAAATTTTATTAAATATGTTTGTGACAGGGTAAATGTTCAAAGATAGCTGTTAATAAGATACTGACTGTGAAAACAGATTTGAAACAATATATAAACAGAACTTACCAGTAATAATTTTTAATAGCTAGCAAGATGTTAGTAATTAAGTGTATGTAACAGAGCTCTTACCCAATTGGCATCCCTATGGGGAGGGAGGAGAGGTCCAGCCTGTTGACCAGTCCCAGATGTTAGGTTTTCCCTAACCCCCTCCATCTCTTAAGCCATTTTTTATACTGTTTTTTACTTTTAGGTGGAGCTTGAGCGACTCTAATCGTATATACCTTTGTTAGTATTGGTGTAAATTTTCCTTGCTTTGTTTTTAAAAGTAGAGACTAGAAGAAATTCAGAACACATGCTCAGTGAGTGGTGGTCACACCTCAGAGGCAGGTAGCTTTTGAGATGGAGATGTATTTTGGTATTAGAATGACATTATAATGAGCAAAGTTCAGCTACAGGACACAATTTCACCATCATTTCAGAAACAGCAGTTATGTGGTTATCTTTGCTGGTAAATCTCTAATTCTGATAACAAGATGAGCTGTGGTACCCTCGTACCACTCTGCTCTGCGTTTCAGGGATATTGTTCATTCTGCTTGGCCAGAGCAGGCCTTGTCCATGGCAACCGCATTCCATTCCTGGGAGCAGCAACTGTGTCTCGCCTCAAAGCTGCTTTAATATTACAGCTTACGTTAAGATGTAAGCTGAACTTTGGGGAACAGTGTTCTTCCGTTCCCCCCATTTTCTCTTATTTTTCCACACAACTCAATTGTCAGTGTACAATTAAGGTGCCTTCCCTTCCAGGATGGCAAAGAGGTGCTGCAATCAATTCAGCCCACAGACGAGATGCTTATACACCTGTTTGCCGTAATGTAATTCCTGGAACCAGAGCATATGAGCTGCTTTCCATTGTCTTTGTCCAGTTGCTGTGTATGTTGCACTTCCATCGGTAAACGAGGCATCTTTTTTTATGCTCTCCTATTAACTTATCATTTGGGGGACCAAAATCCTACAGGTTCTTTCTGATTTTTTTAGCCCAGTCATCTGTCACAATCCCCACAAGACTATATCATCTAGAATTGTTACTTGTAATTAAAAAGGATACCCTCGCCTAGGAATGTACAATTGGTATGCTGAAAGTATTTCTGCAGGCATCAAAGGCTTCTTGCTGTTTGGTCCACTGCCAAACAACCTGCTTCCTGGTTAATTTCTGCAGAGGGCACATTAATACTGCCAGATGTGGGACAAAAGTTCTCTAGTACTGTAAGGGAACAAATCTCCTTGGAAAAAAGGTATTGTCTGTGTTTAATTAGCAGGAACCTAAAGTCCTTTTGATCAAAGCATTGTTCATGTAGCGTTTGATAAGAATTATGTTTAACATTTAACCTAAGCTTAAAGACAGGATATCTTGGCCATCAGCATTATCCATTTAATCAAGGATAAATGTTCCTTTTGGAAGAAAAAAGGAAAGTTAGCAAGAAAAAAATAGTTGAGTTGCCCTCAAATGATATGTGACCATGTATATGGACGATCTTCCAGTGTTGTAAATTTTTGCTGGTTATTTTTTTTTGAGACCAACCATGTCTGGTACTATAACTGCAAGTTGGGGTGTGACTTTGTTCAATTCTCTATAATCTCCAGTCATATCTGGTTTTCAAACAGGCTAAGTAGGATTATTGAGAGTCATGGCTTCCTTAACAACTTCAACTTGTTGAAGTGCCTGAATGGTTTGAGTAAGTTCCTCCTCCCCCTGGAATACGATACTGTTTTGCAGTTACCGCCTTGGCAGGCACAGGCAGCACCACAGGATCCTGCTTCTGGAATCCACACGAGACAGTTATCGATAAAATAGTGAATCTCACTTGCGAAGTCCCCCGGAAGAAGCAACTGTTCAAAGTTTGAACTGTTTGTCCTGCCAACACATCAATATTCAAGATATATTCTTTAATTGGGGCAATTAACACCATTGTGGTAAATGAAGTGGCACTTCTGTTGTTAAAGTAATCTTAGCTCAGAAGGCAGGGGTTGGCTTTCTCCCGAATTCAACAATCTGTGTTGTGGCTTCTTTATTATTAATATTACTAGGTAATACAGTAACTTCAGCTCTAGTATCCACCAAGGCCAACACATGTAAAATCCCCCCAGACTGCCACTTTATAGTTAATGGAATATAGGGGCATCAGTCCCCCTCATGGTAAGAGGCTGCAGTGGCAGCAATTTTGGGGGACCTGCTAAACCTCTATTTCTGCTGTATTGGCATTTGCCAGGTAGTGCCTCTCGCCTTGAGGTGGCAGGCGCGGCTAAGGGTATTTGGCAGTTCTTTCGCATAGGTGCTAAATCTTGCCATCAACGAAACATTTCTGATTCTGTGATCCCACTGATTTCTGATGGTGGGACACACGCTTGTACAAGATCATTCCACATTTGTTTCCTCATCATCTGTTATGTAACTCCTTTTGGTTTTGCTAGCTTTCTTTTATCTACCATCTGCACAGATGGCCCAGAAGTTACAGCCCTAATTTCCCTCAAGGTATTTGCTAGGATGCCTGCACTGCCAGTTGCATGCATGGCTGCCGGTATAATCAAGGTTTTAGTGAGGCAGATGCTCCTCTCAAAAGCTGCATTTCGATACTTCTCATTACTGCCACCCTGTCCAGCTTGGATCCTCTAACTGATGCATGAGCCATCCCTATTTGCTGCACTAAATTAATACTCTTCCATTGTACACCAGTTTTTGAGGGATGACACTAATTCAACGGGTTCAGCATATGCTATTAAAACTGCTGCACGCAGCCATCGATACAGCATAGGTGCAATAGTATCTTGCCCATCAAAATCTCTGATATTTTGCAACTGAGTGATCCTCATTGTATCAGATCATCACTGGCTATAGGGCTTAATATAAATCTTTTTCATGCATTAATAAATGGATAGATGCAGCTCCGCTATCCCAAGATCCATGCCAGTATGCTTTTCCCACTCTTTTGCTGAAAGACCTCTAAAAATTCCCTTAACTCTTTTAAGGTGTAAGTATGCATGACCTGCACTCCTCCATCTGCTTGTTCCTGCTGTCCCTTCATTTGTATGAGGGGTCATACTTCTACCACCTCCCTACCTTCTTAATCTGACTCAAACTCAACCTCGGAGTCCAAGGATTCACTGGAGATATTTCCATCCTATTCATTGAGATCCCAAAAAGGTTTTGTGTTGAAAACATGAACTTGGGAAGTAAAAACCTTATTTTTTCCATATCTGTCCCTTTGTTTATTAGCAATACGCACCACCAACCGCTCTACAGTACCTTGCAGCCCATGGCACAGCTCTGCTTGAGTAGTAATCACTTCTTGCACTTTTTTGCGTCTTGTAAAGTCCCAACTTCCCTTTCCAAGTCCCTCATTTTACTCTGTAATGCAAAAACTTCACAGTCAAGACCTCTAAAACCAGTAGCTAACAGCCATCCCGCTCTCCTCGCTAACTTGCGAGAAGACTCTGGTGCTGCTTTCCATGGCAATCTGCACATAGCCACTTCCATTGTCTGGGGAGTAATCACCTCCCCGTCATCTGTTTCAGGCCAGCCTTCTGGCAGAGCAAATGCAGGAAAGTGGCCACAGCGCACAGTACTGAGCCATCCCGGAATATGAGGAGTCACTATCATGGCCTCTCCGGTTCCTGACTTTTTTGCTGGCCATGGCATGACTGTTCCTGGATCCTGCCCACTACGCCAAATATGTGAGCCAGCACAGGCAGAATGCAGGAATAACCACAGAATAGTATATTTATTTTTGTTACCTCACCACCCAGGGGATCCTCAAAGCAGCACCCAGGCAGAGAGGCACGTAAGTGGCGATGCAGGCACTGCTGAGCTCGGTCCGTGCTGGAGGATCTCTGACCCTGCTGTCTTTGCCTTTGTTTATCAAGGATTTACGCAGGCGTAGTTTAGCACTGTGCTTTGATCTTCTCTGTAGCAGGGCAGGAATCTCAAGTATGTCCGATGTGGTGCCTCTAAGTCTATCATAGGTCTATGTTATCTAAACACAGATATTCTACTTGTCAAGCACCAAGGAGAAACAACAATTAGTATGATAGATATATTTTTCTACACTCCAGCTGCAGGTCACTTGTGTGTTTTTGTAATCCCTCATCAATCTTCTGTTATCATCCCACAGTGCTTTGACACCTACTCAACACAGGAGATTGAGGAGCTGATGAGGGAAGGTGCTCTGCTGGTGGTGATCCTTACAAGCAAGCTGGAGTCCCAGTCAGGGATGTGAAGGTTCAGACAGCCTTGAAAGGGAGTTGAGTATCATGAAAGGAGGGAAGAAGGCAAGAAACAGGATCATGTCCTGAACTTCAAAAAGCCAGACTGTAGCCTGTTCAGGGATCTACTGGAATTAATCCATTTCACATGATCTGGAAGAGAGGTCCAGGAGAGCTGATTGGTTTTGGTTTTTCCCCCAAGGAATCACTTCCTACAAGCTCAGGAATGGTCCATCCCAGTGTGCAGGAAAACCTGCAAAAGTGGCAGGAGGGCCTGCATGAATGAAAGGAGATCCTGACTGAGCTCAAGCATGAACAAGAAGCTTACAAGATGTGGAAGCAAGGAGAGGTGACCCAGAGGAATAGAGCCACTATCTGAGTGTGCAAGGATGGGGATTAGGAAAGCCAAATCCATCTGGAATTGAATCTGGTGAAGGACGTGAAGGGCAACAAGAAGTGTTTCCACAAGAGAACATGTAGTCAGCATGTTTTTATGAAGATGCAATTGTGCTTCACTGATTTTATAGCCCTCTGTGATGACTGCTGTGGCAGATGAGGGTAGAGAAGTGGAGATGTTTATTTCAATAAGGCTTTTGGCAGTCTCTGATAACATCATAGATAAGCTGATGAAGTATAGAAGCATAGAATAGAATCATAAAATAGTTAGGGTTGGGAAGGACCTTTAAAGGTCATCTAATCCAATCCCTCTGCAATAAGCAGGGACATCTTCAACTAGATCAGGTTGCTATCCAGCCCATATTGGGCTGGATAATTGGGTAGTGAGGTAGACTGGAAACAGTCTGAACTTCTGCGTTCAAAGGGTTCTGATCAGCAGCACAGAGACAAGCTGGAGACCAGTCCCTTTTGGTCAACACTAGGGTCATACCACTTAACATCTTCATTAATGATCTTGACGCTGGAGCAAAGTGCATGCTCACAAGTTTGCAGATGATGCAAAACTGGGAGCAGCGGTTGGTATACCTGATGATGTTCCTCTGAACAGAGACAACTGACAGGTTGGAGAAATGGGCAAAGAGGAACCTCATGAAGAGTTCAGCACAGGCAAGTGCTGTCCTGCACCTGGGAAGGAATAACCCCATGTACCAATAAAAGCTGACGACTGACTTACTAAAAGCAGCTTTGCAGAGAGCCTATGTTCAAGAACTCCCTGAGTCCCTGTTTACAGCCTGGTGTTTTATCAGTACAATTTCTCAATGTGCTTAGACTGATGGGACTGACGTCCTTTCTGCAGCTGCTTGCAGTCAAATATGTATGACTGCAACATGTAACTGCCTGCACACATGCTCCATGAAACTTCTCCTTCCTGTCACCCTCTTCACAAGCATCAGGTTTCCTCTTGTTCAGGGCCATGTCATGTCCTTCTTGGGAACTAGCCCTCTAAGCCACCAGTCACTTGGGGAAACTCAGCTTTCTCCTGCGTTTCCTTAGGGACAAAGACCCCTCCATAGCAGCTGACACAAGCCTGCTCCTATAGCCTCCCTGGTGCTCAGGCTCCTCGAGAACGTCTTGCTTGAGCTGCCGAGTGGAAACCTAAAACAAAGCTCGCTCTGTTGGCTTTGCGTACCTCCTGCTTTTGTTACAAAATTCACAACTAGTCCATGCTGACTGAATGGAATTACGAAGGGAAATATTTATTCATGTGCATGAGGTGTTCCAGCCAAACTGGGCACATCCAAGCAATTTTTCTTTCGGGGGTTTTACAGCTTACACTGTAAGAGTATGATATGAATCACCCAATTACCTACAATGCATATTTCTAATCATCCAATCATATTTTGTAGGTCTTGCAGCATCATAATCCATCAGCATCCTTACTGTGTATGTGTTAATCCAGATGTTTCAGTCATTGACTTCAGCAAAGTTATCGGGCATCATCAGCAACCTGTGTTTCTCTTAGATACGGATCCTTCAGTTAATTTTGCAAGAACAGAGGTTTCCTTATCTTCGTCAATCACTTGTTCTTTTTAGTTGAGGTAGGTCTTGGGTCTGAAGATAACGACACAGCAATTATAAGCTAATAATGTTGTTAGCTCCTAAGGATTGCGCGGTCTCAGTTTATATCACACTACCCAGGCAGAAATGTAAAGGGACAGAAGGGAAAAAATAAAGAGAAAACAAATTGCGGGTAGAAAGATCTGGGAGACAGTAGGCTCTCATGTCTACAGATTAATGGAGACTGGGAAAACAGATGCTGTGGTATGACTGGATGGCAGTAATGAGGGAAACAGCGGTTTAAACAACTGTGCCCCTTGACTGAAGGCTCGTAACCTTCCCAGGCTCCCCTGTGTTGTCCCAGACAAGGGGGGGAATTGGTGACTAACTTGTTTATCATTGTTTAATTAAAGATAGAATGTACGAACAGAGGGGCCTTGAACAGATAAAGGCAATGATGTCGAAAGAGGAAGAAAATGTTCACTGAGATTGTCCTGGGATGAAGGGAGATCTGCATGGGAAAGGAAGAACCAAGATAACAAAGAGTAACATGGCAGACATGCCCCTGAAAGAGCGGGATGATGCCGTAAGTCTGCTGGAACAAAGAAACACCAAGATAATCTCAAGGAGAGCGGGCCCGCTGAAGACATCCAAGCAGATAAGGAGGGATCCGGAGCACGAAAACATTTCTGAAACTGAGGGGATGTACATCCTTCCAGGTGCATAACATTGATAAAGGTTGTGAACAGTCAGCGAAATCTCACTAATTAGTGTCCTCTAAGTGGACCTTCTCATTATAATATGAAAACAACACCTCTAGTCCTAAAATCACCCACTGCTCACATAAAGACCCCTACTCACTGAGCATGCATAGTAAATTTAAGAAGTATTGTATCTTTAAACTAACTGTAAGTAGGTGTAACTGAGAGGCAAACTGTTATTTTAAGTTGTGTAAAGATGTAATGGGACTGTACCCAGGAGTGCTGGCTTTGTGGATTTACCCCCTAGCACCATCTCTGCCCAGAAATGACACAAACTCGTATCTCAACCCTCTCTGCGATCGGCTCCCTGTGCGCCAGGTAAAGAACCCGGATTTGGGACAACCCCTGTGCTTTCTCCAGGCTTGGGAAAATACTCCGTCCCAAATATTAAGAGCTGGAAGCGGGGAGAGACAGCCCCTCTTGTGCGAGAGGTGGGGTTTTCGCCACAGTATTTCGGGCCGCTCCGCGAGGCGCTGCTGCCGTTTCCCGCCACAACCCCGGCAGAGCGGGCCGGGAGCAGGACTACACTTCCCGTCATGCCCGGGGGCGGGAGGGAGCCGCCGCCATCTCGGCGCGGTCGGGTCGGGGCGGTGCCGAATACCCTGCTCGCTGCTGCCGGCGCCGCTATGAGCCGCCTCAGCGGCGGTTGGGACGGTGCTGGCGAGGAAGTCCAGCTCCTCCTGGACCTGTGAGTGCCGCCCCGACACCCTCCCATCGTGCCCGCCGGCCCCTTTTACCTCCGGGAAGTCCGGTGGGTTCAGGGCCGGCCGGGCGCGTCAGGCCTCCGCCCTCACAACTGGGCCGCGGCCTCGAGTAAACGCAGCGCCACTGAGGCAGCCCGGGGTGGAAGGGTTTGGCCAGGGTGACAGGGCAGGGGCCGGGGTTTGGCAGGCCTTTGGCGGGGGTGGCAGAGTGGGTGACAGCGTTTGGTAGTGGCGGCAGGGTAGGTGACAGGGTTTGATAATGGTGGCAGGGTAGGTGAAAGGGTTTGTCACAGGCAACAAGGTTTGATGGGGCGACAGGGTAGGTGATGGAGTTTGGCGCAGGTGACAGCTTGGGAGGAGTTGCAAGACAGGTGGCATGGTTTGGCGGGGGTGACAAGGTTTGGCAGGTAGAGAGCAGGAATGATCCCAGACACCTGGATACAGAGGCATGGTTGAGGATCTCTAGCTTCACCTGGTCCCAGTGAATCCACTGAGCAGTGTTTTGCTTTGAGTTTTTCATTATGTCAGATTCCTTTGTGTTTAGGAGGGAGTTAGAGACAGCATAGGGATAAAATACTTAATTTGACAGATAAAAGAAAAAAATAGCTAGCGAACAATAGTTAGTCTTAGACTTTTATTCTTCTTTTAAAGCACTGAAGATAAGATTATAGTTGCCCTAGTGAGCCAATAAGTGTTTTATTGTTTCCTGTAAAGTACAATAACAGTGAAAACGTTTCTAATTTAAACGATTAATTGTTTAAACTGCAGTTCAGTAATGTACTCTCAGAATATCCACCAGCTTTTTTAAAAGAATGCAGTTAATAAGCTTTTATTTCAAGTGAAATTTAAAATTCTCTGGCAAAAGACAGTTAAATGTAACTAGAAAATTTGGCATAGCTCACATTGATTTCCATGTATTGGTCTTGGAGTATTTTCTGCAAATTTGAATTAAGTAGTCAGTGTAGACAGATCCCTATTGAAGCATGGCTGCATTAGCCACTTTGTATCTTCAAGAGAAAAAAAATTAATCTGAAGTTTGTGTTAAGTTTTTAGATACAACTGCATTTATGTGCTACAGTACATGGTGACAATCTGCCTCCTCCAGGGTGAATTGTCAGAAAAGTTAATTTACCCAGTGATTAAAATGTAGGTGTCGTGATAAATATGTATTTAGCACGTAACTGAAGTGTGTACCCTTGTATGAGAAAGGATGACTTGCCCATCACATGACTCGATAGGCATCCATCGTGGAAGAGGGAACAGTCACATGGCAGGTGCACACGTAGCCCCCCAGAAGGCTCAGAAAGTCTGTTTGACTCTCCCTTGCCAAAGGTAGGGTGCTGTTTTGCACCAAGGAGGTGCTAGTTCATTTGGGATCTCAGTAAGAAAGGCATGGACTCTCAAGGCTAGTTAACTGGTTTATTGAATAAAGAATACTATTAGTAGAAAACATGATAGCAGTCTTATGTCCCTTCTGATGCTGAGGACCCCGGCTGTCACAGCATGAGACGAGCCCCTTCAACATCTGTCAGCATGCTGCACAGATCCCATCTGTGGTGAGGTTCACGCTCGTGGTTTTCAGAGCTTTGATAAAATTTTTTTAGAACTAAACAACTGTTCTTCATTTCTGCAGTCAAGTAAAGGAATGTTACACTTAGTTATGCTGTTTAATCTCAAGACAAGATAACGAATGGGGATGGCATAGTCTATTTGTGCGTGTACTGAGTCAGAGCCATGTTACAGTCAGTCAGCCAAGTTCATCCAGCAGTCATGAGGTACAGTGAAAAGATTGCATTCTTACACATCTCCAGAGGAAGGAGCTAAAGGCGATCACAGTGTGTGCTTAGGTTATGTAATGGTTGGCCATGGTAGCGCACATGTCTCTGCAGCCAGTGCTGTGGTGAAACTCTGCCCAGATTCTGCTTGAAATCACTGTTTCCTCATTACAGTGCCTTCTGCAGCAACCTGCTACAAGCGCCCTTATTACAGTGTGATAACTTTAGAGGGTCTTTTAATGTGCTTCCATACTGGAAATCTTGCTTCTTTCCTTGCTTAAGTCTGTGCTACACTTCAGGTTATAGATCCTTAATATTTTGACTTCTCTTGAGTCTTTAATCAGTGTGATTCAAACTAACTTTGCTCTGGTTTGGTAGCATTCTGTTGCCAGACAAGGTTCTGTTGCAAAAAAGTTTTCTATAGGGACTCCAGAGCTGTGGCTATATGCTAAATCTAATTTGGCTTCACTCTAGCCTGCTGCTGCCCCATGCCCTCAGTCAGTTGTTTTAGGAGTATTATTTCTGTGACCTCACAGTTTTAGTCACGGGAATTTTCATTCAGATCAGATGCTAAACAGCTTACTGTGCAACTGTGGATTTCAGAGCTAGCATGAGGAAGGTGCAGTAAAAAGTGATTGAGGAGACAAGGGGAGTGGAACTAGCCTTTTCAGCCTCTGTTTGGACTTTACCTCTGTTAGAGTGGTACGTAGTGACAGCTGGACTGCTGATAGAAATTAATTGCAAGAGTTCTGTGTTGTTAATAACATTCTTCTTTTGCAGAGCTGAAACAGTACCCATACTTTTTTTTTTGTTGTGCATGATTAATCTGTTAAAATGTTTAAGATGTGCATTACACCACATGCTTGTGTTCTCGTGATTAACTTTAGATCTTAGACCTAGTAATTTCTCTTTACGTGTACTGTAGCTCTTGATGCCGTAAACGATTTCTACTTCTGATTGGTTACTAATATTTTTTACACTACTTTATTAGTACTGCTGCAGTGATTTTCCATATTAATATAACAATAGAATTATTATACTGGTAAGGTATAAGGATGCCTGGCAGCAGCAACACTTGCTGGAGAGGTGGAGAAGATAGGTGGGACAGATAGATAACAGCTTTAGCTGTCATACTTGTAGGAGGCTGCTCTCTCAGAGCCCTGGCAAGCGTTTTAAGCTGACTTGTTAATGCCCAGACCTAAGCTCAGAATCATGAGAGTTTCTACCATCAAAAAATGAGACTCTTGGAGCAACATAAATGAAACGTCAAATTTAAAGGTGTTTTAATTAATATTGTCGCTGCATGATAAAGAAGTGTGCTGCACGCGTAAGTTGTCAAATCCAACTACTACAAGAGTGTGTAGTTAGGTATTGCTTAGGTTTGATTGTTCTATGTGTCATTCATAGATAGCTCCTGTGTAACAGCTGTCATTAACAGACGGCCAGCCTGTGGCAAACTAGTGTGTTACTTGACCTGTCAGTGTCTTGGAAGACTAAGGTCTTACAAAGGCATGAGAACATTTGCAGGTGGGTACATCTACATGAACAAACACTGAGGACAGTAGAGTATCAGTTTCAAAACAGAGCTTCCTTTTATGGTCTTGCTATGATTATAACTTAACAAACTCTAAAGAATGCAGGAAGGTATATCTATCTTGTTATTTGCCACGAAATCTATTTTAATATTTGTTACTTTGGTTCATTTCTTCTTCTGATATGTCCCATTTCTAACATCTGTTCTGCTATGTTCATGTGACATAACTGAGTATAAGCTGCACTTTGTTGTAAGTTAGACTATTTGTAAAATAATTAGTCATAAATACCTAATTTCTGGTTTATGTATTGAAAATATACACATTTGTCCTGTCATAAGGTCCTAACTCTGTCATAAAGCTTAAGGTTAAAGATCATAGGCCTTTTCTGTTCTGTGTCTCTTGACACATTTGGAACAAACGAGTATGCCATTTGGCGCTCTGTAGACAGCTCTGAACTATAAACAGCTGGTGTAACAAGTCTGATAATGTGGAGCAGGGAAAAGGCAGTTTGAGGTTTTGCAAGAAGGAATGGTCTTTTATCAGGTCATTACAGGAGTAAAGCACTACTCAGTTTTCCCTGTCCATGGAAAACAGGATTCATGGTTTCTTTTAAGTTAGACTGGGGAAAAAAAAAATCTGTTGGCAGGTGAATGCATTATACTTACCAGTCTTACGTCCTTACAGTTACTGCTGTTTGTATCCAGATCACATGAAAGTATAGATACCAGCTGCAGTAGAGAGAGTTACTGTGCAGCTACAGTCGCTGCTCCGAGTTTACTAGTAGGATGAGTTAATAGAAAAATGTTGATTCCAGAAAAGCAATATATTTTGTAGAACGGTAATGTTTTCTTTCAGCTTTTTGAATAGAATTTAAAAAGAAAAGTTGGCCTAGGGAATAAATTCAGGTAGCTATGATAATAGAACTTCCAATTCAAATTACTCCGTTGCTTACGTGGACTCATGTTAGGTTTCTGAGCAAGGCGGGGGATAGTAGCGAGTTATCCTTCTTCCTCCATTTCAACTCCCTCTGTTTTAGTTTTACTGTAGTGTAATGCTTTTAAAGGTCTTGGCATTTCCTAGACAAAAAATGTTGCCTTTTCAGTTATCTCAGGATGTTGGTTAGCTTCACTCTAGTTTATGTTCCTCATTTACCTAGGGATTTTGCTTTTTGATAATAAAATCTCCTTTCAGAGAGTTGCAAATATCTCCTTGAGGACCACCGGTTGTCTTTCAGTGTATTAGTGAGTGGTGATCGCTCTGAAGGTCAGTATGCTCAGGATGCTTAGAAGCTATTCATAAACTCTTCCCAGAGTTGCCTCTGGTGTTTAAAGAAGCCTGTGATTGTAATATAAAGTTGCAGAAGCATGTATCTGATGATATGTAAAAGTACCTTAGGAATCTTAAAAAAAATAGGATTGCATGATTAGTGTCCCTCTATAGTACTCAATGTTACATAAGTGAATACTCTTCTGTATATTTGACCTTGAAAAGCATTACTTCAGATGTTCCACCTGGGTAGTATTCCACGTATATCTGAATAATACTGATCTCTCTGTTTTATTTTGCTTAAGTAAAGTTCTCCCTGTTTTCTCCCCAAAAGCTCTGTTCTGTCTGGAGTCTCGCAGTGTATTCTGACTTAAATGATCCCCTTTTTTTGCATTCACACAGACAAAATTATAGGATTTCACATCCTGTCTTAAAGCAGGATATTTAGTGGGCCTGTTAATATTTATTTCTGCCTAGTCCTTCCTTTTCAGATGAATACTTAAGCTTTGTGTGTCTTTGAGCTTTGCTTGCAATTTCTCATGCAGCAGTATCTCATGGTGGAAACTTTGTGTAAGTCAAGTTTCAGTATCTGGCAGAGAGAACAGATTGCTGTTAACAGGGAAACAATTTTGACTCTGAATACAAAAGGTGCCCGGAGAGCAGGATGTTTATGATGTATAGAAAATACAGTGAATGTTGGCATTGCTGTTAGTTCCAAATCTCTAGCCTGGTGTTCATAATCAAGGTGTTTCCTTCAGGTTGATAAATCATTCTGATAAATAAGAATGTGGGGGGAAGGAGGCCTAAAATACTGCTATTAAAAAAGGAGTAGCTATGCTGAGTCATACCAATCAATGTTTCTGATTGTGAAAGGATTTCAACCAGTTGTGTGAGAACTCATCCCAGGGCAGTTTAATTTATTGAAGAACCATTGTTGATGAGGCTTTTTTAATGTCTTATAAATCTCAGTGGGTTCACTTTCCCTTATGTATTATATTTTTGATGTCTCTGCTAGTTATATTGTTTGGATTATCCTACTTTGTAGGACCAGGAGCTTGTTGATCTGTGATACCCTGGACCCCACTAAGACAGAAAAATTTCTGCCTCAAGTGATAATCCTCTGTGATCAGATCTAGTTTTAAGCACAAGGTTGAAAGGGTTCAGCACAAGGTTATACAGCACAATTCATGTTAAAAGAGTACTACAAACTAGCCAGTGAACAAAATACTACATCTGGAAATACCTCCTTAATGTTTTTAACAGAGATGCAAGAGAG
Organism: Tetrax tetrax; assembly: GCA_009806455.1. Classification (NCBI taxonomy): domain Eukaryota; kingdom Metazoa; phylum Chordata; class Aves; order Otidiformes; family Otididae; genus Tetrax; species Tetrax tetrax. Next base: position 211,574 of record WHYT01016541.1, read on the forward strand.
AGGTCCCTCCACTGGAACTAGCTGTGCCAGTTGACGATTTTACTGCCTACTGGGTGGAGGCTAAGCTGGTGAAAAGGCTTTTCTTAGAGCTCGTGAATGTACTACCAGTAAACTCATTTTGTGAGCTGGGTTGGTGATCACAGGCTAATTTTTGCCTACAGTTGTTTGGGGAACACTTGCACGGAAGGATTGGCCCCAAAGAGCAATAACTGAATTGGTAGTAGCATGGACAGCTGGAACTGATAAGGTTTGAAGGCAGCATAGCTGGATGCAGAAGATGACATCTTATGGCCTGATGATTCTAGTTCTAATATGTAAGACCTTTTTTTTTGACCGTACTGTAACTTTCCTTTTTTTTCAGATCCCTTCAATGTCTGACAAAGAACCTTTCTAGATATGCTGCAGATATTAAGTCACTACCACCCAACATAAAGGATAAACTGATTAAATTGATGAGTAAAAAAGGGCAAATAACCGACTCAAATATCAGTGAGGTAAGAACCCATTCAAAACTATTCTGTCTGTGGTAGTTAATACACAGGGGTGAACTAAACTAAAACTGTCTGCCTGAGACAACAGATAAATTCAGGCCTGCTTGCTCTGTCCATATGTTTACAGGTTTTTTTTTCTTAAACTCCATGATGTTAATAGTCCTGTATTAGTTCTAATAAGATTGTGTTTGTACATGTACGTGTACATTAAAAACGTTCTCCCTTCAGTGATAATTGACTTCCGTGTAATCAGCTGACATAAATTATCCCTTTTCAGTATGGGATACTAGACCCTTACTGCACACCAGTTGCTGTTCCTAAATGTAGACATTTCAAGAAGCTAGTGCATAATTTAGTAATAAAAAGATTTCAGGAACTTGTTAGATTTCTCTTATGTTCTATTGGCATTATGCACATGATCCCCATCTAATTTATTTAAATCTTGACTCTTTGAAATACAGTGATGCGAGGACTAGAAACTGATAATTCAAGTTCTTTTGCTTACTGATGTCTGTCAGTGTTTCAAAATGAAACCTGTTAATGACTTTTCTTTAGCTCTAAATTCAGAGGCACATCAGTTTTGATATCTATCTGCTGTTATCTTGTTTAGCCTCAAAGAGAGGCATGAAAATTGAGGAAAGCTAAAGGTTGGCCTTGTTGAAACAGAAAATAAATGACTCTGTTCATTCCTGCTTTGGCCTGTAACTTGGAAGAGCCAAATAATATCAGTTTCTCAGAGTCATAATAGTGAAGCCAAGACTAGAGGCAGAATGAGAAGTACTGTGGAAAACTCATGAACAAAACATTTTGTCTTTAATATGCACCATTTTTTGATTGTAAAAATCAGAGTCTTTTTCATTTATCTTATTTTGTCAAATTTGACTTGACAAAGTTTGAGTTTGGCTATGTTTTCAGTAAGTAATCTTTTCTAAGCATCCTAAGAGATACATATAATTAAAACCATGTGAGTGTGTGTGTAAATGCACAAAACCTATTAGGATATCTTTAGTCTGGAAAGAAACTAGAGAATCTTTCCTCTGTCTCTTTGCAACATCTCATCAACTGTCTTCATTCAGCAGGTGATCAGTGCTTTCTCTTGAAGCCTGTTTTCCATCTAACACTGGCATATTCTGTTCTGGTGCTGCTTGTCATGTGTTCTTCCTTTCTCTGTTCCTGCAATTTCCTACAATTCTGTCCTTAGCTGTCATCACTTTTCCTGGGCATGTTATACCTTATCTTTCTTTGATAACAGTTCCCAGGTTTATCTCATTTGCTTTTAAAAAAACTGCTAGCCAACTCTTAGGTTTTGAACTCATACTTTATTTAATGGTTTATTTATACCATTTAGCTATTCAGTTTTCCTGTTCTTTCATCTTGCTGATGGCAATATGCATAGCAAAAATGGCTTATGATAAACCATAAGCTAAACCAAAATTAATTTTGCTCTTCTTATTACTACTCGCTCACATCATGTAAAACAGAAATATTCTACATCGCACACTTGCAACATCTCAGTCTTCCATATGGATAAGGAATTTTTTTTTTTTTTTGCTACAGCTTCCCTGTTGCCCTTTTTTCTTTCATAGTCTATTGCGGCTAGATCTGTTCGTTTCCCATTTTCCAGGCTATGCTATCTCATCTGCTTTTATGCATGTCCTTTCTTCGGTGGTGTTTAGCATTTTGCTTAAAGTTAAATTTCTTGCAGTTGAAATTCTGTTAATGTGCACTTATGTGTAAGCTTCTATTTAATCTCTTACCTTCCTGTTCTTGCACAGTTTTATGTTATCATGTATTTTTTTCCTTACTCTGCATTTTGCTTGGAGCAGCCTTCCATGGCATGCATGCTAAGCTCTTTATTCCAATTCACTTTTACCATGAAGATCTAGAAATCCATTTAGCATTTGTCCACAGAATATAAATCTATACTTTGATCTGTACTTTAATCTCCTGTACTCTGCATCCAAACAATCCTTACTCGGTCTGAAATTCAGTCTTCTTTGAGCCAGATTAGGTTTTAGTATATGCATTCAGTGAATATGAACCTGTGAATAACAATAGAAAGGAAAACCTTTAAGTAGTAGCTGAGCATGCGAAGAGTTTAATACTCTTGCTGTGTTAAATAGACAGTATTCTGATAGTGCTGTTCTTTCTCATTTAGACTTCCTTGCATCTAATGGTTCTTTTTGTCGTAAGATTTCTGACGTGTCTTCAAAGCCATCAGTTTGCTCACTTTTATTGTGTTCTAGGCAATTTGGAATTGTGCAAGAAAGCCAAGTCAGGGAAAGCATCTTGAATAAATGTTAGCTGTCACTTTGCCTTTAAGCATATCCCCTCTGACTTTGAATGTTTTAGTTCCTTAGAGATGAATTCAGAAATATGAGTGAAAAAAGAGCTGATTGTTTTCTTGTGAAAACTATTGTGGGATGTGTTGGTGACTTTGTGGCATAGAGGGACATATTTGAGGCTTTTAGCATTTGGGGGGAAAAAAGCTGTCAAAGCTGTCTAAGGTCTGCCATTCATTTTGCAGAAAGGTTGCAATTATAATCTACTAGTAAGTTTTTGCCCCCTTTTTTTTTTTTTCAAAATGCTTATTTGACTGTGCTAGTAGGAATTTTAGCATATTCTATATTTGCAAAGCAGAAAAACAACATTCCTTTTGTAACATCTTTATTGTACCTGTTAGAATGGTAAACCTGAGAAAGGAATAGGCCTTTAACAGCTTGTTGGCTATGCTGTTAGCTTTGCCTGTGTATGGAAATTTACTGTATTCCTTTATCCTTTTGAGTTGAGGAGGGGACTGACAAGCTGAAGGGAGTAATATAAGGTAATGTGAAAACCTCATCTAATGCTTGCCTATTGATCTGAAGGACAGCTCAGAAAAGGTATAGATTTTTTGCACAAGAGGAGACTATAACAGTGTTTATTAAAAAGTAGTGACAATCCTTGAAAAATTAAATTAGAAGTAAGATGTATGTATTGTTACTGAAAACTAAGGCCTTCCACAGCTGTGGGTCTAAATTTCATGAATGGCACTCTGGGGAAGATTTCACAAAAACTCCAAGCTATGGTCTTGAGGGAGCGAAAAAGCCTGTTTAATGAGGGTTTGGTACCTCCTCATGGTGCCATAATGAGATTGCTTGTTTATGAAAAAAAAAGTGTGTGTGTAGGTGAGAAAAAATACTCTGGGGCAAAATATCTTTCAAATACTACCCTTACCTGTTCAGCAGATTTAAGTTTTGATCACAGTCAGTACGTTTTTACCCTTCAGGTTCCTGCCATCAAAGTTGTGCTAGTAAGTTTGAGGCTGTTATCCTCAGTAAACATCTCTGTGCTGCTAGAAGCACTAGTGTTAGCAGCTGTACCATCAAAACAGTACTACCACTGTTCAAATAGTAGTGTTCATGTAGTAGCTCCTGCTCTAGATCTGATCACAGAAACTGAACGTTCATGCCATAGGAGATGAGCTATTGTGATAAACATACCGTATTTTCTTTAGAATTTTTAGTTCCTAGGACTGGTAGCCCCGTTCTCTAGTGAATATTTTTAAAAAGTTCTATATGATGTGTAACATTGGAAGTATTGTAGATAAAAATATGTATGTTCTATGACATAGCAGAGTTTGACTGAAATGGTAGGTTTTTGTTACAGGTATTGCACCCTGCTGTAGAGTCTCTAGACCTCCGAGACTGTGATATTTCAGATAATGCATTATTGCAGCTTTATAACTGCAAGCAATTGAAAAAAATCAACTTAAATTCTTGCAAAGAAAACAGATTGGGAATCACCTCAGAAGGTATGTTATCTGTGCACAGATAACTGGGATGTTATTTCTGTTTTATTTTTCTTGGTTGATTAGAGTAAATTGCAAAAAATATCTGGGGTAAATATTGCTTTAAAAAATTCCCAGTGCCACACTCATGCTAATTAAAAGTCACCTCAGTGGTGTAAATTACAGGCGTAGAGCACTGCTTCTTATGAAAGAGAGCTGTCAGGTTACTCTCATGCTAGATTTCTGGTACAACTATACAACGTTTGATTGTATTTTCTGCTTCATCTTAATTATTCCTTCCTCAAAGCTTGTTGCAGAGCATTGTCAGTATCATTGAGGTTAAAATTTCAGGCTGATGACTTCCAAAATTACCTTTTCCCCTTTTCTTAATTAAATGTATTTGTTATTAAATAAGATTATAGCGTCTTCTCTGACTTAAAAGACTTGACTTGCTTTAGGGCTTTAGGATTTCAGGTGTTACTTTTAACCTCCAGTTTCAAGTTGTGTCAGGAGCTATTAGCTTAAAAGAATTAAGCTTGCTGAGTTTTATTTCCCATAAGTTTTGTTGTCTTTTCATTACACTTACTCCTTTGCTCCATCATTAACTCATCCTTATTGAAAATTGAGGCAAAATTTTAATTTAGTATTGAGCTAATGTATACTGTACTTCTGGTCTGTCTTGGTTTGTATTTTCTTACCAGTGCATAGTGACACACTTATCTTTTCCTTTATTAATTGGTTAAACTTTTAAAAATTGATTTTATTTGTTTTCAGTGTCACCTCATTGTTACACTTTTTGATCTGTAAGATACAGTTTGGGATGGTCCTCCCTCCGTGCCTTCTTCTGTCCACTGATTTCTAGTATGATTCTTAAGGTACCGGCTAAGCCTAGAGCTCTTCATGTATGCTTTTCATCTTTTTGGATAAAGATTCCAGATTGCTTTGCAATTAAAACTGGGAAGTCTAGTTCTTTACTGGCAAGTTCCTAGTTCATCCCACCTTAGTAACTTTCCTGCTTATAAATTGAACCCTTTTTAAACTAAGAATCAGTTATGAAGCCTTTAATTTAAGCTAGAATGGTTCTTTATCACTGACCTCAATTACGTACAGGGAAAAAAAGACCCAAAGCCACTCCATTTTAAAGCAGTGTTAGCTTTTACTAATTCAGTAACAAGTGGGGGTTTTTTTGGTTGGTTTGTTTGGGGTTTTAGGTTGGGGTTTTGGGGGCTTGGTTTGTTTGCTTTTGTTTTTTGTTGTTTAAGAAACCAGAAATATCTGAGCCCTCTCATTGCCTGATCTGGTTGAAGATATCCCTGTTCACTGCAGAGGGGTTGGACTAGATGACCTTTAAAGGTCCCTTCCAACCCAAACCATTCTTTGATTCTATGATTACTAGGAAGTATTTGTCCTTTAATACATTATCTAGGAGTACTTATTTTTGTGTCAAATTCAACTACCACTGCTATCTCTTCTATCATTCTTTGCAAAGTGGTTCTAACCCAGGCAAGTATTGTTTTATCCATGTTTCTTTGAATTCCTTACACGGTAACATATCTTAATGACCTTCAGCTTTTTATTTCTATCTATCCAGAAGTGATGTAATTTTCTCTACAGCTGGCATCATCATGTTTCCATCATCCTTGAAATAAGTTCCTTTCACAAATTGCATCTGTAGTTCATGTACTTTTATTTTATTGACTACCTCCTGACACGTCTGTGCAAATATCTCAGTTATGACTACCTGTGAGTGCTCCAGGGGCACCAACAGACGCCAATGGCCATCAGCTGTCTCACCTGCCACACCCACCTACACCAGCTGCCCATGGACCTTCAGTCCTGGCCTGAGCTGTGTTGTAGGTGTACCTAGTTCCTGTTCTGCTTCCGAACTATTGTTTTGATTTCTTGAATTGACCTCGGACACGACCTCTTACCTTGCTTACCTTGCTGATACTGCATCGTTAGTGGGACTTAGCACTGTCATCGGTCTGCTTTCAAACCATTGGCTTTTTTTCATGCACTCACTGAGGTGGTGTATATAGTATTCCTCAGGTATCCCCCTGCAGTATGGAAGGGAATTCAGCATTTAGAAATTTTTATCAGCTCTAGCATTGTTCATTGTCATTTTTTCTCATCTTTGAATTAAAAGAAACCAACCACAAAATTATTTCCTTGTACAGAGTCTTGCTGGCATGGCATGAGATGAATGTTGAACGGTCAATGACCAGGGGGCAGCATAGTGGATTCAGCGTGGTGATTATGTTAAAAAATGAATAATTCTTTAATTTGGTCTGTTTCTCTGACAGGTGTCATAGCACTGGCCTTATCCTGTCCTTACTTGCGTGAAGTGTATTTTAAAAGGTGCTGCGATATAACTGACAGTGGAGTTCTTGCTCTTGCACTGAACTGCCAGTTCCTACAAATAGTGAACCTGGGCAGCTGTTCAGGCATCATGGATGCATCTCTGCAGGCACTAGGAGAAAACTGCAAATTTCTTCACAGTGTGGACTTTTCGTCTACTCAGGTAACTGTGGTGGGAATTGTCCAATTTACTTTTGTTTGGTTTTTTTTTTAAGATTGTTATGATAAAATTGAAAGGGGATCTTTTTAGCTTTACTCTTGACAAGATTTAGGACCACAGTCCACTTCCAGTTTCCTCCTCTCAAGGAAAAGGAAAAATATACTTTACATCTTGGTAACCAGAAAAATACACATTTTCGTATTACAGCATGTATTGTGGACCAAAGATAAACTTTTATTAGAATCTGCCTGATATTGGTGATTTTTTTTTCAATATCTTTATTTAGTGCAATCATTTTCTTCACGTTGTAAACTAATAAAAAATATTTCATTTAAAGAAAGTAGAATCTTGGACAAATTATTGTCTGTTTTAGTTAGGACAAACTGACCTGTATAATAATTATGTAGGATGTCAAACAGTATAAGCCCTTATTAGAAGTAAACACTCCATAATTAGTTCTAGTTCAAGAGTGACTGTGCTTTCTAAATGGCTTGTCAGAGTTAGGTTATGGAGTCAACACAGAAAGAATGGCATTTAAAATGTCAGAAAGGGCAGGTAAGAGGATTTAAGAGCAGTTAGTATTTAGCATGAGAAGGGGGAAATCAGCTGCAACAGCAATACTGTAACATTCTTCATAATTACTGTAAGATAATGAAGTGAGGGAGTGTTGAAGAATGGCTCAGAGAGAAGGGCCATGGGACAGAGTCCACGGAGCAATTGTTCGAGCAGAGCCACGTCTGAAGGCCTAGCCTTGACATAAGCCAAGGCAAAACAGTGTTAAGACGTGTCAGCAGAAATGACAAGGACAGGGCAACCTTGAAGATGGTCGTAAACAACTTTGAGGAAGTGAGAACACAATAAGTACGGGACTTTCCAAGTTAGCTAACCGCAAGTAGGAGGACCATGCAAACGTAACCTTTAGAGCTTGAGCCAATCGTGTAACGCCAAGTAGGCATAATTAACTTCACCAATATAAATATGTGTGCCCTGGACTAATAAAGTGAACTACGCTTTTCACTCATATTGAGGAGTTGTCGTATGTTCCTCCGCTGCTTTCAAGGGAGAAGACTTTTTGCAGGAAGTGTAGCGTTCCAGTGACTGCCATAGTCACTGATTACTTTGTTGAAAGTGAGTCAAGCACAGAGCATTCATAATGAAGAGTCAGATTTGGAAAACATGTAGCAGGTTCTTATTTTAGATGCTATTCTTCTTCTTTCATCTTTTCCAGAAGTAGGGCATCAAAAGTAATTTTAATCTTTTCCTTGGTAATATTTATTATTATAATTTAACTCTGTTTCTTTGCACTTATTTCATTACTTTTTCCCCTTGCCCCTCTCCCTTTATAGGAAATAGCTAAGCTTCCCTGTATATGTTTTAAATTAGATGAAAGCTTCCTCAGTAACTAAACGTTTCCACATTTTTTTATACGTTTCTGATAATCATATGGTGATAATACACTAGAATTTTGAATTTCATTTGACTAAAAATAAATGGAAACATACACTAGGTATAAACTAAATTTGCTTAAGGTGATGCAGAGAAACTATGAATGGCTCATAACTGTAGAGACTGCAAGGCCTAACCATATTCTTTTGTTTGACTGCCAGAATGCATAGTAGAAATATGAAATGGAACTGGCAAAGCTGTGTGAAAGAGTAAAAACAGTGAGATCATTGGAAATAAATGAACAAGCAAAAAAAGGCACAGCTTAGTTACAGGAACAGGGAAGGAAATGTGAGCTAGACTACAAAGGAGCCAAATGCCTTAAAGTGATGTAGTAATTTTAAAAATAGGCTCATCTGGTGACTGCAGAGATGAAGTACAATGAGTAGAAGGTGTAGGAGCAGAGTGGTGCAAAGTAACAAGAAATGGGGCGCATGAGACAAGGGAAGGATTGAACTAAGAAGGAGCTGTAGTTCTGTATGCACACAGAGAATATGAGTGGAAGATTAAGGCAAATTTGTTGGGCCTGAAGAACTCTGCTACACTGACCCAGGACCTCATAAGAAATCTATTTGTTTACTTCTTCAGTAGGGCCTGTTGTGACAGGACTAGGGGTAATGGTTTTAAAATAGAGGGAGATAGATTCAGATTAGATATTAGGAAAAAAAATTTTACAGTGAGGGTGGTGGAACACTGGAACAGGTTGCCCAGAGAGGTGGTGGATGTCCCATCCCTGGAAACATTCAAGGTCAGGTTGGATGAGGCTCTGAGCAACCTGATCTGGTTGGGGATGTCCCTGCTCCTTGCAGGGGGGTTGGACTAGATGGCCTTTAAAAGGTCCAGTCCAATCCAAACCTGAACAAAGAAGCTGATGTATTTGTGGCTTGGTACTAACTGCAGGTGGTTTATCCCCCATGTAAGAGTGTATCCCTTGATGAGGGTGGGCAGATGTGGCATTACAGACAATGCACATAGGTGTTCAGTAGAGTAGGAAACAATACTGCAGCACTGTAGTAATAGTATAGCAGTGGTTACTGTGAGCTCCTACAGGGAAGTGAGGGAGCTTTGTTTTTATACAAAACTGGTTTTATGTGCTCACGCTGTCATAACCATATACTTGCAAGGATCAAGACAGTAGCGTTCAGATGGTCTCTCCAGTGTTCAGCAGTCTGGTCCACATTTATTTTGATGACCTGGCAGATATGGGACACAGCTGACAAATCTTCATCACTTTACTCGGGTTCATCTTAGATTAGTGACCATGCACCATGTGCTGCTTTATACCCTTTGCGAACTGTCAGTGATTAATCCCTCCATTCTATCCCACCTGTGGAAGTTATTAAAATTTATTCATTTACTGCTGTTTGTCTCCTAGTCTGGGTGTCTTCAGGAGCTAAATGTGCTGTCATGTTGATGACCTTCTAAGCTAGGTACGGACAAGACCTTCCATTCTTACAGGCCCTTATGAGTCTCCATGCTGGGATGTTCCTCTCCATTCACACTAATCTGACCCTTTCTGATACAGTTCTGTACAGTAGACTTGCAGTATATGGCCAGAAGGCAATAAAACAATTTGTGCAATGGGAATAACGAAGTCTTTAAACAGAAATGGAGCTTGTGGTCTCTGGATTCTAGCTGTTAAATTTGGCTGAGCCTTACTGTGTGTGTTTGATGACTACAGTTCCTGCCATCTAATATAAGCTCCATGAAAAAACCTGTGTGACAGATCTGATGTACAATCCAGCTTTTGAAGCAGGAAGGAAGTTTAATGAATTTGGTTCCTGGAAGCAAACAAATAAATTGGCCTTTCTTGCCTTTCTAAAGAAAGAAATATCTTTTGTCTCTCTTCCCTCTCTTGCAGTCGTTGCTTTGTGGCTGTCTGTAGCCAATTGCTTTGATAAACCTTTTAGTGCAAGTGTATGATGACTGCTGTAAGACTGCTTGTTTGAGGGGGTTTTGTCTTGTGTAACTGATTTGCTTCAAGGTAAGTAAGACAGCAGATAAAAGACTGCTATGATTACTTTTTTTTTTCCCCCCTGACCCAAGAAACTTTCTTCAGGAACATCTCCAGCATTCCTGAAAACAGGAGAAAAATTGGTCTAGGTAGAGCAGAAGTGGTTTAAACCTTATAAATTTAGTGCTGTGCTCTAACCATAATAGGGTACCCATTGTTAAATGAAACAAGGAAGCTGCAGAAATAGCAGTTACAAGGTGGGGAATGTCCCAGCAGAATGCCAGCCTGGATCACACGGCAGTAAAATGCAAGAGTGTTTAACAGACTGAAAAAAACATACTTGGATAATTTTCTATACAAGCTTAATTGGGAAGAAAATAACTGTAATGTTAAGTGTATTCAGTGACTGCAGGGAGTGAATAAATTAATACTTTTTTTTTCCACAAGAAATAGCTATGTTTGAGAAAATTGAGCTTTAATCCGTTGTATTAATAACGTGGTTTTTTTCTCTAGGTAACAGATGATGGCGTTGTAGCACTAGTGAGTGGAACATGTTCAAAGAATTTAAAGGTAACTTAAAAAGAAATGAACAAAAGCAAATACTTGCGTTTAGAAAGTATTACTATCAGTATTACTTCTGAGGTCTGGTTTTTATTGACTGACTTTTGCCTTTGTGCACACACTTGCCCTGATTTTGGTTATAAATGGAATATTTTCTGTCTCTCTGTAGTAGTGCCCCAGGCTAGCTTTTTGAGAACCTCAAATGAATTTCCTTCTGTTGAATGTAGCATGCTTGTTTTAACTCATGTTATTTTAGAGAGCTGTATAATAAATACAAATAAATTCTTAACTTTTAACCTTGATTTCTTTGGAGTTATTTCTTGATTCTGTTGAACACCGAGGCAGAATTTATAATGTGGATAATTTAATGGATTCAATAAATCAGCATCTCTGCATAGATAAAACTCTAACTCAAGAAAGCAACTGTGAAAATGAAGTTGTCTTTGGACAAAGATTCCCTAGGCACTGAGACAGTGATATAATTATGGAGAAGAGGCATCCCATACCTCTTACCATAAATGATCTTTTCCATATTGCAAATTTTTTATCTGTGTATGTGTTTTTGCTTTCGTGAAGGCTGGTTCTGAAACCAAGCTATACATCTTGAAACTAAGATGGGAAACAAGTGATATTTTTTCTAGTTCATAGTGTTTAATAAAAAAACCCAACCCTAAACAAAATACCAAATCTGGATCAACTGACAGTATTAATAACCTGGAAAAACTAAAACCGTTATTGTTTTATTTGGAGGGTGAATGGATAGATTTGGGTTTAGTTTTTTCCAGCTGTTTTGTCTGTGTGGACAATCTTTTTAGTCCTGGTGAGCCATGTGGTAAAACATGACCTTATTATTTTTCAAACCATAGCAATGAGATATCTTTTTATATATATACACTAGAAGTTAGTTGAAAATATCTCTGTCTTTTAGCTGGTTACACATTTAGCTGTAGCAAAACATTGATTCCAGATTTGCTAAACAACCCTGAGACAGTGCAGATAATCTTTGTAAGATACCTCTCATATCCAGCCTACAAATGTAAAGCATGTGTATCCCTGTGATCTGGATTAGGTTATTTGGACTAGGTTGCTCTCAGAAGTCTTCAGTATGTATGTCTTAAAACACAAATATTGTAATAAGTTTTTGTAAGCTTATTGTAATAAATTTGGGCTTTGCTGTTCAGTAGAGCAGGGTTCTGTAAAGTTCCTAGTGGCTTCCAAGAAGCTTTTGAACTGTTTTCCAGCAACGCTGATATAATTACTCCATCAGTATGGTCTTCCCTCTTCTGTATTATTGCTGTCCCCATTTCACAGAGAACTCTGTTCTTGTGTGTAAGCCCTTTTTTTTTTTCTCCAAACCAGAGAAATGCAGTTCCATTTATTTTTAGTAAAAATTTCTGGCTTGCAAAATGTGGGTTCTGGTGTTTCCTCATTACATTGCTGTAGTTACTATTTCTTGGAAAGTGCACAGGTTCTCTTTTGTGTTTGCTGTGCATGGATGCCTGGGGAAGCTGTACTAGATCAGGAAGAACAAGTTAGGTAACTTACATAAGACCTGCTTCATCTGCAAGTGTTCAAGAAAGTAATGTTGAGGTGGTGAGATTTTGGAAGAACTAATGGGAAATTTCAGTCATGCCAGACTGAATAGTAGTATGGATTTTGCTTGTTCGTTTTCCTGTGCTCAATACTTGGTCTCACATTCTTAAAAGCCATGTGTTTAATGCTTTTGCATTTGTTTTTTTGGGTGGGGTTTTTTTAAGGGGGAGGCAGTCTGTGCAGTTTTACCAAGGCAAAATTTAATGTTTTTCTGTGGAATGACAATTTAAAAAAAAAAGTTGTGTTCTGTCAGTATAAAAATCTAGAAGAGTTTAGGTGTCTTGGTTTACAAGCAGTAAGAAAAATAAATTTAGTAGAGAATATGGAATTGCTTCAGTCTCTTCTTCAGTGTAACTAATTTCCTTGTCTGTGTCACAATCCTCATACCTCTGTTTTATGTCATCACAGTGCAAATTTACAGACAGTGATCTAATGTCAGGTATACAGTGAAAAAAGTAGGGTCTTAAAATTCTCTAACTAGCAGGCAGATTTATAAATCTTCTTACTTCATTCAGAAGCATTCAGATTCCACTTTCCACTTCTTAAAATTAACTAAAAACTATAAATATATATCAGCTTTTGTATATCTTGTTTCTGTGAATATGGTTCTTGTTTTCTATGTTATCATTCTGAACAAAGTTGCATTTATTACAAAAGGTCCCTTTCCTTTCTGTGCTCTTTCAAGATCCTTGGAGTTTATCATTTGGAAAGCTTCTCTTTCACAATAGAACAATGAGGGTATTTTATTTTTACCCTAGGATGCTCAAAGTATGTGTTCCCAAATCCTATTTAATTAGATGTGATAATATCTTTTCTGCATTTCTTCTTGTTTATTCTATTTATTGATGCCATAACAATTTATTGTTTATTCAATTTATTGATGTCATAACTGCCATTGATGTAAGGCAATTTAGAGGGAAAAAAAAGTTGTTAATAATCTGTTAATGTATTCTGAATTTATTATTTCTCTAGCACATACAACAGGTACTTAGTTACACAATTGCTCAGACGTGAAGAAGAGAGCAGGTTTTAGTCTAGTCTTGGAAGAAGTTCTTAGACTTCCTTTAGGAACTATGTAGACATATAGATAGATAGCTATCAGGAACTTCAGCAGAGGCTCATGAATCCTGACTGTTTGGGGAAACCCCAGAATTCAGTTTGGGTTCTGTTCTCTTGGACACCAAATCGCTAGGAGAATGTGTGTCATAAGAAAACTGATGGGACTCAAACACCATAGAATCTTATTGAAGAGCTTTCTCAGTTTTCTTGAATGGTATGTGTGTTTTGGGAAAACTTAGGTTTATGTTTTTAGTTTTGACTCCTCGTAGAAAAGCTGTCTTATTTTTCCTGAGAGTATTTTCCTGGTCTGTACAGGACCACGTATGGGGTCAACGCACAGAGGAGCAGTAAGTCATTGTTTTTTCTGGGTGGGGGTCTTTGAAGATGGTTGGGCAAAGGAAAGCTTTGCGTCCAAAACTGTGTGCTCTGACAGGCTTTTGTTACTACCGTTTTCATAACAGGAGATACACATGGAACGCTGTGTGAATCTGACCGATGTCGCTGTGGAAGCGGTCCTTACTTGTTGTCCGAAGATACACATTTTTCTGTTCCATGGATGCCCGTTGGTGACAGGTAGGTCAAATTGTGCAGGGAGTAAGAAGAGTGATTACTTCCTGATCATATCTTTTTGCTCTCTGGAAAAGCATGCTATACTTTGTAAATAATCCCAAACAAATAATAACGTAATAGATAAACTAATAATCATGCGTTGAGATTTTCAAAGCAAAGTGAGAGTTTTGCTTTGAAACAGGGCAGATTTCAGAGAGCTATTTTTTTGTTGTTTTGGAGTTTGGATTTTTTTTTCTTGCCATTTTTTCCCCCTCAACATGCTGATGAAGACCCAAAGTTGATTATAAGACTTCAGAAAAGGATGTTAGCATATTAAAACTGCTATATTCCAAAAGTGTGGAACAGCATCCATTCAAGAAACAGTGGAATGGAGTAGGACTGGTCAGCCTGAAGAAAAAAAACGCTTAAGAGAAGTTATGATCTATTTTGTGTTTTTTAAGTTTGGTTGGTTGGTGATGCTTTACAGTTACGTGATGAGAGAAAGAACAGAGTGGTTTTGAATTACTACAGGTATATCTGAAGTGTGATACTATAATAGCAAGATAAGCATAAATGCAGATATAGAATTGAATTATTTTGCTGTTTACCTAATTTCTGAATGGCACCTATATATTCTGAATGAATAACAAGGAATTCCTTCGTTCTTTTGCAGATCGTTCCCGAGATGTTTTGGAGCAGCTAGTCATATCAAACAAAATCAAGCAAGTAACATGGACTGTGTACTGATTATTTATCATGTACGTGTGAGTGTAAAGTTTACAGATGGGAGAGCTCTTTCAGAAAACAAGGACCTTGGAGAAATAGCAGGTGACTTTTGTACCACCAGATTGCTTCCCTCCTTGTTCCCACCAGAGGTCTCCATCGCCATTCCAGTCCTTGCCTGCGTCTGGGCTTCCCCATTGTCTCTACTTAGAGCCTTGTTTGTCTTTGCGTCGCCGATCATACTTCGTTAAGAGGAAACTTAAGCTATAATTAATATTAGACTGTCATCGCTCAGCCTCCTTGAAGTATCAGATTTGGCTACTGTTTACCATCTTTTAGCATCTGAGCTACATATACAAACCCAATTTAAGTAAGTCTCTGTTCTGAGGTTGTATTCTGAGAGAGAAGTTGCAACTAGAAGTACAAAGCTCAAACGTAGTATTAAGACTTAGGCAGAAGTGTCTGTAAAGTTGGGACTTTAATCTGACAAAAGTCAACAGACAGAGCTGCTGAATGAGGTGGCATTAACAGCAATGGAAATGTATTTTAAGTAGTAACAAACACCATGTACTTTTGCTAAGTCGAAGAAAAACTGTAGGTACCTTTCTTTTGATGTTACTGATGCTGCAGGTTTCTGGTTTTATTTACCATCAAATACTTGCTAGATTTTTGCACATCCAGAGGTACAGTCTGTGAACATGTAAATATAAACTTGCTTTGAAATTGTTGTGGTGACTTAACAAATTTCGGAGTAGTAGCTGTGACCAATAAAATAATCTTGTATATGGGCAAATACTTATTTGCTCTGGCTTTTGCCTATGTTCCTGCATGAAAATCCTTTTAGGGAACAAAACATTGGCCCTCATAAGCATAGCTGCCAGTGAAATAGGACCAAATTTAGTGTCTGAGCACAGGAATCTCAGGATGGTAGAGTTCAGCAGAGTATGTCTTCTGCTGTATTCATTTTATTATATTTCCAGTGGCCTCCAGAAGCTGAAAATAACAACCATTTTTATATTGTTTAATTGTAGTCACATTAAAGAAAAAAAATCCAAACAACTAGAAGTGTAGAATGAGTTTATTATATGATGGAGTAGTGGTCTTATTACAATTATAAGTCATGTTCATGTGCTTTCTTGAAATAGCATAACCTTTAGTGAGACTTCCATGATTTTTACATTAAAGTTATTAAAATGCTAGCAATTTTAGCATTATACAGGGCAGGTAGCACACTATGTTGATACTCTGCATCTGGAGGTAGCAGGGTTTAGCTAGGATGGTCTTACATGGATCTGGTAACACTTAGAAACTCATGAGTTTAGGCAACCATAAGGAATATGTTTACTTTATAATTTAACACTTGTCATAGCCACATTCATTTTAAGTGTTGCAGAAATAAACCATTCTTCTGCCAATCTATCTAAAGTCCAGGTCAAATTGCGTGGGAGATAATACTATAGTACATGTTGCATCCAGTACTATTAAGGGATATTATAATGCCTGACAATAATCTTTGTTCTTCTGTTGACTGTATGGTTTATGGAAGAGCAAGTCCATTTAGAAAACTTGTTCAAGTGTAACTGAACGCATAATTTTCAAACTACAGTGCCTAAATCCCTAACTCTTGTTGCATGCAGTATCGTGGCTCAGCCCAGTGATGAATGTATTCCTGTGATACCTACAGGTATAACTGCACCAGTACAAACCATTCCTGCAAATGGGAGAAGCTGGTTTTGCTACATTACCAACTAGCATCTGAAGGCTGTAATTGCAGCAAATCCTTGAACCAGATAGAGGCCTGAGAACCTACTCTACCATGTTTTACTCCCTTCTTTGGCTAAAGAGTCGTTTATTGTTTTGCCCTGTGGAATCCTTGGTATCAGTCAGGGCTCATCAGTGACATCAGGACACTCAGTGATTACGTCAAATAAGTAAAGCATAAGGATCAGGCTGCCAGCCTTGGTTTCAGAAACGGTGCATAAGTAGAATTGTAAGCTAACTCAAGTGGGAAGGGGCCTCGGGAGGTTTCTAGTCTAAACTGCTGCCCAAAGGAGGGCCAGCTCAGAGCTCAGACTGGCTTAGTCAGGGCTTTATTCAGCCAAGTCTTGAAAAACTGAAGAGCCTTCACAACCTTTTGAGGTGGCTTTTTCCACTGCTTGACTGTGTTCACGGTGGAAAAAAAAGTTGTTCTTCTGTCCCATTTGACCCTATTTTGTTCATCTTATACCCTTTCTCACTGGAAGAGGCTGTCATCGCGACAACCTCCTCATAGGTACGAGCTGGCCGCTCATAGGTCCCTCGAAGCCTTCTCTTCCCCAAGCTGAACAAGCCCAGTTCCCTCAGTCTGTTCTGAATTATAACCTAGTGTGGTGATGGTCGCCAGACTGTTGGGAAGTGCTACATCCAGAAGAAAAATTGTAAATGAAGATAACGTAAAGCAGCTAAAGGTGGAAGACCCCCAAAATACGTAACAGCAAAGGACACTTAAAAAAAAAAAATCTGTCTGTGGAACAGTGGTACTACTAACTTCACTGGCAAGGTTGTCGTGTCTCCCTTTGCTAATGTAACCTTGGATTTGTCACGCTGGAGACACATGCAGCTTACACCGTGTCCTTAAATGTGCCTGTAGATTTACCATCTTCTCCCATAGCCTCTTCTAAATGTATAACTTAGTGGTATATCCTCACCTCACGCCTAAAAAGCTGCACAACACTGCAATGGGTTAACACTGTATTTTCAGTTTTGAAAGTTTAACGTAAGTCCTGTTTAACCCTTCATTGTCAGAGCTTGAGTCTGCTCTTTTGTGGGTTTATTACTAGCATAACTTTACTGGAATATTTTTTTTTTAAATTCAGGTTAAATGAGTCATTTTTGAACAAATGTTTACAAGCACTGGGTGAAGTGGGAGGACATAATGTATGCGCTTATCCCTTCATTTCTGTATTGTTTGGATGTTGTTGTAAGTTGTTGGCTGAGCACTGCAGAATATTGACATATTGTTCTGAAGATTAAAGTTTGTAAGTCTTCTGTTTGAATAGTTCTGAAAATTTGTTAAATTGCATTTTATTACTATGTACATCTGAATGTGCTCCGAAACCTCCTACTCCATAAACACCATGGTTTCCTGAGTGAGTGCCACATACTTTTTCATGTTTATAAGCTTCCACAACATCACCTGGTATTTGGATAGTTGTAGGTGCACTGTGTTCCATTTGTATTTTGGTTCCCCATTGCTGCTTGTGCAATGGTTTCCTGCTAAAGGTGACAGTTCCTGCAAGACTGCTCTGAAAGAAACATTGCTTTCTTCTTCAAATGGCTGCATTTACACATTTACAGCCTCTTACCTGTGAAGCAATTTTTTTTTTTTTTTTTATTTTTTAACCCCACAGAGGGTTCTTCTTGACAGATGTAGCTGAGTGATTCTGGAGCTTGTTGTCCAGCATCTCCTCAAGAGAAGAGAAAAATAATTATATCCAACTTTTATTCTCTGTTTTTATGTAGTTACTTTCTGTTCAGAAACATCACGGAAAGAAAGATTTTTTCATCCCTCACCGGCTTCCTATGGTGATAGGTTGCCTTTTTTTAATCCTGCAAAGTTAAGGAATGTAGATCCTACATTCCTACTCTCTAGAGTAGAGACCCTACTTTCTAGACCTTATAGCTATAACTATTTAGTCACTTTCCACTTACAAAAAACTTTTACTTTGGCTGGAGTTCAAGAAGCATATTTTGGATTTGTGTGCAACTCCTAAATAATAACTCTGGCAGCTTCAAGGAAGAGTACATTTTATTACAGAGGGGAAGGAGGAGATTCAAGTTGGTTACTTTGACGTTCAGAAGAGATATCCAGAAGAAGAGCAAGGCACTTTAAGTTGAGCATAGTATGAGCTAATAGTCTATTGGAGAGTTTTATAAAGGAGAGCAAAAAGCTGCAAAAGTCTGTGAAAGCAGTGCAGTAATCTTTCAGCCACTGCCTTCTCCCCACAACAGTATGCTGGATGTCCAAAGCATTTCACAATAGTCTCGGAGAGCAAGACACGAATACACATTAAAAATATCAAGCATGCAAACTCTTACATGTAACTTGTCTTTGGATTTGCACTTCGGTGCAGGCCCCTTTGAATACAGTTTGCATGCTCAAATGGAGCGTAAGCCTCAGTGAGTGTGACTGAAATCAGTACAACGAAGGTACAGTAGTTCACTTTGCATCAACAGATACGTTCCATGTTTAATTCCCATTTTCATTTCACATACTTACAAAAAAAAGCCAACCAAGTGAGACAAAATTCATTAGAAAGCCAGCTTCAACAGTTTTCTAAGCTATTTGAGGGCTGATAACTCCAGACAATACTTGATGTTAATCCATAGTTTTCTTGTCTAGTGTACTCAGGAAGTGCATATTCTATAACTTTGTGCAACTGACTGCGAATGCTGTGGCTTAAAAACTGGTGCCTGCCAGGGTCACCAATCAGCACTTCAGTCTGCTGTATCCTGATGCATTTCCTCAGCCAGCGATGCAGGCCATCGGCAAGTTCTTCATCATAAAACATATCTCCTAGAACAATGAGGTCCCAGTCGCCGGCCTCTGAATTAATGATGTTCTTAATGGTGATGGGGAAGGGATTCATGTGGTTCAGTTCACAGTTCAAGATCATTGCCATTCCTGCAACTGAAGAAAAGTAAAGGAAAATGAAAATTATGTTTTAGGATTCTGTCATTCAACCCCCTTACAAATTTCTTTGACCCATCTTTCAAATTAATCTCTTAAATATTTTTATTTATCCTGCCTAGGGACTTCCACAGTTTCCATTATGGGTCAAAATTTGGCATTATACCACTATTCCTGGAATGGATACCAATGGAAACCAATCACAGAGTCAAACCAGAGTATCCAATTCTGCCTTAATCTATGGATATATTTCCTCCCTAACCAATGACTAATTAAATTATGAATAAACTTAATTCATAAGTCAATTACAGGAAAACAAAAATCTGAGGGGAAAGGGCAAAATCTAGGCCTCAACATACAAAAATGCAGGAAAACACTATGGTCCTACAGAGAAGCCAACTTGCTGCTTGTGCGTGGCGTTCTCTTCCAAACCAGCCATGATGGTGTGTGGGCAACACTTGATAGAAACTTTTCTGTTTGTTCATTCTAAGGAGCTATGGCGATACGCTCAATGCAAGAGAGGCTGGCACAGCCCAGCTGCGAATACTGGCTAAATCCATTCACGTTTTTAGCATTGTTAGAACTCCATTTCTCCCAAATGGCACAAAGAAAAGTCTGTGTTAAATGTGCTTGAAAAATTAATGAATGTCTTTATACAGAGGCAAAAGAAAAAGAAGGCCTTACTAGGGTCAATGTCGTTAGCAAGGACTTGCGATGCACCACTCATCACAGCAGCTATTGCTGTTGCTCCACATCCACTCCCGAGATCCAAAACCGATCGTCCTTTAACAACGCGGGGATTATCTAAAATATACCTGCAAAAGAAAAACTGTTAAAGCAATGAACAAGATTATGCAAATGTCTCAGTTTTGCGTTACACTGCATAGGAGCTCTTGTCATACATGTAATGGAGCATGGTATCATAAAAACACTATTCCACACGTGCAGCTGGTACATAGCTCCTTATTTGTCTCTCCCAATACAAAAAATGAAGAACCATCGTCTTGCTCCCTTACTCCTCCCCCTGCCCCAAACAAAAAGAAATCTAGGCGAGTAAGCAACATTTCCTTTCATTCAGCTCCTTCTCTGACAGGTGAGCTGATCTAATAGACACAGACTGCAAGGTGACTTAAATGCTTGGCATCAGAAACAGGAAAGTGAACTGTTGGTAAGGATTTGTAGAAATGAAAAGCAACCTGACTGAAGAAACACAAACATGTATTCGCAGTGAGTATTGCGCCCCTCAAAAGACGAGGCCTTCCAGTTGCCCTAAAATACAGCTTATGCAACTGCCTGGAAGAGGAGTAATCTCTCCTCTCTCCTTTCCTGGGCTATGCAGACACGGATACAAATACTTCTACTCTGCTTCATGTTGTTCCTCAGTAGCAACAAGAAAATGAGAACAGAGCAGTGGTGAGCAGAAAGAGTATCGTCATCTAGTTGCTGACACCTGCCAAGGGGAATCAGCAAGCAAAAACCTCTAGGCTGGAAACAGAGGAGTGACAGACAGAAGGCAAGCAGCAGTTACTGTTAAACACTACAAATCATAGAGCTGTTACTGAGGGTTCAGAACTTTAACAACTGCCTCAAAATTCAATCTTCTGCAAGGGGGAAGGCCCTAGGTGACAGGGGGAAGAGCCCTAGGTGACATAAATTACTGCAAATTGCTATAAATTTACTACCAATTGTCATAACTTCTGTTCAAGTAGAAACAGGAAAGGATTCTACATTTGTGTTGTCTTCTGGCATGGAGGGTGATGGCTGACTCTTCACGCAGGGCTACTGGTAAACACAGCTTTGATGTGATGGCTTCCAATGCAGAGAACTGTAATGGAAATGTTAAGATTGGCGTAAATGGCAAAAGGATGGATGGGAATGTCTGGGCCTAGAAGCACCAGCAGCAATGGCAGAAGGTGGCCTAGTAAGTGCCAGGTGTTGATGGCACCTAGATCCCAGCACATCTCTATACAGACCCCCAAGGAACTCAGGCTGGGAGAACAAAAGACAACCTACCTTCAAACCAAACAGCTCCAGCCGTTAAGAGACAACAGTAGGAAGGCTGAGACCAGGACTGAAGATACAAAATACCCAGATCAGAAACCCAGGAGGCATGAGGAGTACCTGACATCCCACGCCTCTTGTCCTACACGTCATCACGAGGAATCCTACCAGACAGCTTGGATATGTGCAACTTGGTGCTTTTGAGTATGTGGTTAGGAATGCAATGAGTGAAGCTGGCTCAGTTTTATTGAAAATCACCTTCTGCTATGAGGTCTGGCAACCCAGCTTTGTTACACTGGTTACCATAACGTTGCAGCATTATTTGCTACTTTGAAGATCTACAGATGCTCTTTTTTTCTAAGGGCACCCAGGCAGGGCATTTGGGTAGAGGCTCAGCAGCTCAGCTGTTCGGCAATGCTCCCCTTGAGGACCTCACACCTCTGAGGAGAGGCCCTAGTTTACCAAATGGGTGGAGGGCAGGGGTGGGACCTCTGCAGAAAGTGCTCCGCTTCCCCTCTGAAGGGGCTCTGCTGAGATTTGCAATGACTTCCCAGCAGTAACTTGTGTAGAGCATGATCTGGCCTAATGCTGCAAGCGCCGCGTTTCCAGCTGAGTGGTTCTCAAGTTACCACTAAGGATTGCGGTGACTTAGGACAGCCGGAACCGACTGTGTCCCCTGGCACGGACCCAGCGCATCATGCTGCTGCTGGAGACTGCTGTCTGCCATGCTGAGTTAACTAGGTATCTTAGGTTACACCAAGAGGAACGGCTTGAAATAGGAGACTCCTGATGTTGCGGAAATGCCAACTGTGGAATGAGCACAGTTACGGAAGCAGCATGTTTTCATACTACCTTTTTCTTTTTACTTTCGCAGATTAGCAGCTCATTTCTGACATTCCCAATACATCAAAACAAGTGCGTAAACAGTAAGTCAATAAAGCGTGGTGAAATGCCAGATAATTATTATTGCTACCCAAATATCTGGGCACATGAATCATACGGTAACAAAATACAGAGATTACCTTACCTAATTTAATTACGCACTCTAGTTCACCTACATGGCAAGGTAATCAACTCGCAATTTAACTGTAAGACTCATCTTTTTCCTGGTCAAAAATGCCTTCCTATTTATGCTTTCTTGCAGAAAAACAGTAAAGCCCCAATTCAGATTCTTCCCTTTCATCTGTACGGGGAATGTCTGACAGCTTGTTCTTTGCTGTACCAATGATGAACTTTTTCTGTGGTTCAGAGTGAGAGATTTGATTTTACAGAATAGAAGAGCTCTAACTAGTTCCTGGGAATCCGGAACATTAAAGACATTTTGATAGTAAGTGCCCAAAATAAAAATGTGACTTCTCATGTGACTAAAAGACAGCCACAATAAGGCTGCCGAAATTCTAAATGAGCAAAGTCATTCAGGCTAACTAGCACTCCAAATGCATGAGCATAAACCTACTTTTTCTCAATAGACCAGACACACATCCACACTCCTGTCTCCTACCAAAAAAAATCCCCTGTGTGTTACAACAAAATAGCAAACCTCCTGTTTGGCACAACAATTGAGTGATAGAATTAAACACCTCATGAGGTTTTGATGACAACTGCACAGCCCTTCCACAGATCCAAATTCAGCCCCGTTGTCAACACACGTGCTACCGCTGAAGACAACAGCTTTCAGCTTGAGCCATAAATCATTCTATATGCAGCAGGTGCTGAAACTTCGCTGGCAGCCAGCAGAGTTTGCCCCTCTCCTGTGCAAGCAGACAGGAGCATGGATGATGTGCTCTCATACAAGGCAAATACGCATCGCTGGGAATCGCTACAGAGCCAGGCCCGCAGCAGACTGGACTTATCAACTTTGGTGATGTGGGCTGCGTACCTGGAGAGGGCTTGGCCTCCCGGCCAGTAAATTGCCCAGAACGGGTCCCCGTAAGGCCACAGGTCAGGTTTTTCCTTCCAGAACCTGCAGCGAGGAGTGAGGAGGCGCAGCCGTATCTCTGGCGTGAGGTGCCCGCTGCTGGTGACCTCTGTGTTCTCCTCCAAAAACGCTCTCACCTCGGGGTCCAGAGACTTGCCAGCACTCCAATGGCAGCAGCGCTTCCAGCGCAGAAGGGGCCCTCCCTTCCGGCTCCGCCAAGCCTTGGCAAAGGTGTTCTGCCTGCCCAAGAGGAGCCGCTTCCAGCCACGGAAGGCCATGTCTCCCCAAGGACAAACTCTCCGCAGGAGAGCTCAGAGCGCTGCTTATCTGGTGAGCACAGCAGGTGATGAGGCAGAAAGCTTGAAACAAACTCACAGGATGTTGTTTTTCATAGCGATGGACGACAATTCCTGAAAGGAGAACAATACCACGTAAGGGATGTTTTTGCAGC